>CM076584.1:1569405811-1569485001 GCA_034641835.2 Pinus albicaulis
TCCATCTTAGCTTCCATGAATTTTTTCAAACCATCCATCTTAGCTTCCACGCCTTTCTTCAAACCATCCATCTTAGCTTCCATGTTGCCTTCTATACCATGCATCTTAGCTTCAATGCCATCCATCTTAGCTTCCACGCCATACATCTTAGCTTCCATGCCATTCTTCAAGCCATCCATCTTAGTGTCCACATATTTATTCAAAATATCCATTTTAGCTTCCACGCCTTTCTTCAAACCATTCATCTTAGCTTCCATTTCATTTTTGTTAGTCTTTGCGAGCGCGAAATTTGTTGCACTTGTTCCTGTAATTTTGATATATCATGTTGCAGTTCTTCCTCTTCATAATATATAGTAGAGCCTTCTGAGGGCTTAATGGTTGTTGAATTCTTTTTAGGGGCCATTTTAGAACCCAATACTGATATCTATGCTTCAATATGCCCTTGGAATCCCTTCAAACTGATTTTTCAAACAAGGCTTATGCAATTTAAAAAAAAACACACACACATTTTTCTTGCTTTTATGGAGCTTGATATTGAATCTGATGTATCTCTGTGATTTCAGATCCCTAATATTTTATCTTCAGTCCTTTATTATCCCTCTGAATCTTCTTTCCAATGCCACAGGTCTGACCTAATTTGGATTCTTCAAGGAAAAGTTATGCCCAATCTTCCACAATTACCTAATTATGGACTTGTTCAATAGAGCGAACTTGTACAATGTGCCACATGTCACTATTTCCTCCTTTGGCTCTGAAATTGATACACAGGAAACTACAATCCGTTTAATTTTGGACGATGCTCAGATAGAGAGTTATGATGATTTTCCCAAGGTCACCTCTTTGAGATTAAATTCAAGAGCTTTCAAAAACCCTAACTTCCACAGATCATATCTCCGAAAATATGGTGAACCAAGATCTGAATTTTGTACACGAAGCTCCTCAGGCTTTCTTCGCAAATGGGGTTTTTTTTAGCATCTGAACCTTCGTAGAAGAAACATTATAGCGAAAATTCCATGATGACATGTTTGAAGCAAAAAAACCCTAGAATCCAAAACTCTGATACCAACTGTTATGAAACCAACTCACAAAATAGAAGAAAAGAGAGATCAACGACTTAAAAATCAGCCACTTTGAGGTGAAAACTAATTTACATTACACAAATGAAAAATTCTTGGATGACACAAATAAAAAAACCCTCCTTTCTATATATAGGGGCCCATGGGGTCACAATATAATCCTAGTTGACCTAACAATAATAATTTAAGGGCACAACAATAACAATAGTGGGTTATTATGGGGCACAATAATAACAATATGGGGACTACATGGGTATAAAAATAACAATAAGGGGGCTACACTAACAACAATAAGGGACTACAGTAGAAATATAGGGCCCTAACATGTGGTGCGAGAAGAGGCAAATAAATATTGAACTCGAAGATTTTTAATAAAATAATTTAACAAGGAAATCAGTCAAAAAACAAAGGCCTTGAGACCTTTCTCTCTCCTCTGATAGCAGACAGGTGGAAAAATATGATTGGCTCGCAGGGATGATGTATATGCACAGGTGGATGATGACGTCAACAGTGACATGGCCCAACCAAATCATAACATGTGTTAGGTGTTTTTGGCCTTTTTGGGTGGTTGGATTGGCCATTTATGAGTGACACGTGGATCACTCACAGAGTGCCACATGGCACGAGTGAGGTAAGCATGCCATCATCTTGGTCCCTCGACCCAAAAATTTTTGCATTGAGGAACCAATGGGTTAACTGGGCTTTGGCCTAACAGGGATGATGTTAGTGACAAGTGAGCCCGGATGCGCAGTGATTGGGTGCAAAGGCCCTAGGTGGACCCCACCAGGACAATTCATCTCGTAAGCAAGATCCCGATGGTTTATAAAGGGCCACGGGAAAAATTTACTAGGAGGAGAGCACTCGGACATGTTGGCACTGATAAAAGGAAGCGTTAACCAATGAGAAGTGAGAAAGATGACACCATGGGATAACTCATCCCGTTAATAAGATCCTGGATAATTTTAAAGGCACAGTTAAGGAAACACCGGGATACAGTCATCGGGCTGATAGTGGCAGTACGACTGAGCAATAACCAATTGAAATATTTCTGGAGGATCACACAAAACATCTTAACCCACAAGAAATGTTAAGGCACATAATGACAAACGGTTGGGATAATAGAGCCAGGAGACGGAATTATTCTCGACAAATGACGTTCCATCATGTAATAGAGAGCGCGATCAGGTCAGCTTTTGTGGCGATTTTGTGTGTTAATGAACCTTGGGCCTTTGGGCTATAATAAATATAAGGGGCCACATGCACAGTGAAAAAGGATTAATGCCTTCAACTTGAATGAGTCAGCAGTTGTAAAAGGACCAAGAACTAGCGTAGTGTTATGTATTGCAGCGCTTTTGAATAAAGTGGTGTGGTCATGTTTTTGTTTGGCATGATGAGTCAACAACTTAAGAATGGAAAATCTACAACCTTGAGTTTGGTGAATAAAATAAAGTGTTTGGGCTATGATCAAAGGTTGTGTATGAATGGGTTGGAAACTATATTTGGCAACATTTTAATGAAAGAATTCGGTTTTTGGGATGAATGAGTCAAAAACTTGAACTTTGGAAGTTACACCAAACATAACAACAAAGAACCAAAATCTCTAAAATTGGCATGAATATATTGGTGACAGTGTATTTGGCAGCATGGAAAAATTAAAGAGGTATTTTTAGCAGAAACACTAAGTTTGGAGCTCGCTAAAAATATAAGAACCTAAACTAAAACTTGTAACTCAAAAGAATTGAGGAAAACATCAATTTAACTCAGAATTTCCTGAAGTAACAGACGAGGAGTAAAAGATGAATTAGACATAAATTCCATAGGATATGTTTTTGAGCGGGACAAAGAAAAATTAATGGCTTCATGCAAGCATTCAAGGGCAAGAAAATTAAAGCTTAAAATTCCATAATAGAAAATTTGAGCAATCAAGCTCAGTTTTTCAAGCAGAAACATATGAAAAATGAATGATAACTTGAAGAGAAGATTCAAAATACTCAACTGAACAAGACAAAGGAAAATATAAGAAATCCATGCAAAGTGAAAGAGAAAGATAACCAAAGATAAATTCTAAAATATTAGTCCAAAATTCTTTAAAATCGAAATTCAAGTAACCAAGAAGGTTGTTGTTGGTGCAAACGATGCATAGTGTTGGTATGCATCAAGGGTGAATTAGTGATCAGATTTGGTATTTGAAAGGTGTTTTAGAAATGCAAAGAATGCATTGGTGATTGATGGAAGGATTGATGTTGTTGGTATAGTTTGGTGTGTTGAGTAATGAGAAATTGCTGAAGGTGATTTTGACGGTGATTTTATCAGTAATTAGAGACTGTCGAATGTGTTTGTAAGGTGGTTTTACTGAACACTTGCAGTGAGAATTTTTTTTTTTTTATGAGATACGAGGTCTATTGGTTCTATTTTGAAAATGGATGAAAGATGAATTAAGAGGGTCAACAAGTGGTATCTTGTAGATCAGGGCTTGTAGCTCCTTTCAATAGTAGCTGATAAATGAGAAAGGGCAAGAGTCCCTTTTAATAGTAGTTGATAATGAGTAGGGGTAGGAGGCCCTTTCAACAGAGGTTGATAAACGAGTAGGGGAAGTATTCCCTTTAAGTGAAGATTGATAAACGAGCAGGGATAAAAGATCCTTTTAGTAGCAGTTGATAAATCTACAAGTAGTAGCTTGTGGGGATATGATGTTATCGAGTTGAAGCTTGTAATAAAATAAGATTTGTGTCTTACGTATATGCTTCTCATGTGATTGATATTTATTATGTTATGTTTTATATGATTGACTTGTGTTGTTGATCCATGAATAGTTGCTAAGTGATTGAAAAATATAATTTGTCGAAATTATATAATTTGGCTGTAGAGACCAACCCTATAATTTACTAGATGAGCGTTAGGCTTTACATTTTTTATTTTTTTACACAGTAACTAGGAAATGAAACCATAATCATACAAGTTTGAAACAAGTAAAATTAAATCACGTATATCAAGTCCATAAATTTAACTTCATAACACATACATATATTTAACTTGATTATAGGCACAATGAAATCATCATAATTAAAACAATATAACTAACAAATGTACTGTTCACCCTTAGACGAGAACCAACTTGACTTGCTGCTACTTGATTCCTTTGTTGTCGTCTACGTCCAAGCCTGAATGTTGTCGTGCTTAATCTGAATGTAATGACCCACTGGTTGACCTCCCAGCCTACTCCTTGGGTACTCTCCTTCCCCGTGGACCCCCGAGCTGCAATGGGGTTGTACAACGAAGGAATGTGCTAGCTGATAGAGGTGATCCCCTCTTGGCTCAAGAGTCCCCTCTCTATAATACTCTATCCCACCAAACTCAGCTATAGCTCCTAACCACTCAAAATGACATAATCTCCTCCATCCAACAATAGGGTAAACAAAAGGTCCTTTTCCCTTCCATTTACCTTTCTTTTATAGAAGGCTTCATAGGTGACACTTGGAATTTCATGCATAAATAATTAATTCTTATTAACCCAAAATTTGATTATTCACCCACCCATGTGTCACCCTCTCATCAAGACTCTCCAAAAAATAATTTACTTAATTATTCATTTAAAATAGTATTTCCCTCAACCCAACAAGACTTCCTATTTCTTCTCCTAGTTGTCTCTTGATTCCCCCTTTTCTACTCCTTAATTTGTGTTTATTACTGAATTTAATTGATAAGTCTCAGATTTTGTCCCCCAAATACCTCAATTTTCCTTTTAGATGAATATTCTTATGTTGGCTCTTGCCACATGGAAGTTCTCTAAATTTCTCAAATTTTAATTTATTAATCTTATTTTAATTCACCACCCTCTTCTCTTAATGAAAATTTTAATAAATCTTTATATTTAACTCTATGTCCCTCTTTCCCCCTTTTTGCCTAATTAAGTTACTTATGTACATTATCCACTTAATATTTTGTTTTAATCATGGAAAAGGTAGAGTTATCATGGTAAAATATTTTATCTCTTCCTATTCCTCCCTTACCCTAAGTTTTGTTCTTGATTTAATTCCTTTGGTTCTAACATCCTATATCACTTGATATGAATTAGTTGGATTTTCATATATTGATTCTATTTATTAGTTTCTTTAATGATGTCAAGGGTGTCAAGTTGGTCATGCCCTTCAAGAACTTCCATTTGAAGTTCCAAGGGTGCCATGCCTAGGAATTTATTTTTTTGATGCCAAGGGTGCCAAGTCAGTCATGCCCTTCAATAATTTCTCTTGAAATCCCAAGGGTGCCACACCACTTTCCCTTCAAGTATCCAGTGGTTACGAGGGGAAATTATATGTGCAACGCCAAAGACCCATATCATCTTGTATGTTTCCTGCTATAGTGAGACTAATGGTGCCAGGGATCAAAGAATCTGCCTTGATGTGTGCCCCCCAGAAAATCCTCATGAGTGAACCAAATTTGGGACTTGCACCCACGACATCATGATATTCAAGGCGAAGGTATTTTGACCTTTCCAGCCTAAGTCATAGCGGGAGTGCTAGCGGGTGAGATCAGGAACATTTTTCTACCCCTCCCATGTTGTTCCATTCAATTGTACAACCCCATCACCCATATGTGAGTCATTCGGCCAAGAAACTAACATGTTCCTGCAACCACTGACATACCATCAGAGTATATGTAATATATATATAACAAGTTTTAAACTGAACTTAGAATTTCAAAGACAAAATATTAATTTCTATCAAACTAGATGTTATCCACTCATCATATGCGAGTGCCTCTGGTCGTTTCCTGTCATACTCAATAATCATCAGTAACAAAATTCTAAGTGTTAGAAACATCAACGTGACCTAGTCATTCACATCATTGTTTATTTTGAATCAGAACTAATGTAAGTAGTTAACATATGGGACACATCCCTAATGTTTATCATAATCATAACATCAATGGTAAATTAACATATTCATCAAAGGCATTATCATCATAACATCAATAGAAAACATATCTATCCATAAAATCTATCATCATCATGATATCAATAGAGAACCTGCATATCCATTAATGCTACAATCATATCAATAAAGAACATGCATATCCATAAATGCTATCATCATCATAGTATCAATAAAGACATACATAACCATCACATCCACTAATAATAGAGTCATGTGTCCGGATCCTCAACCTGAGGTCCTCAAAGAATAAAGTGTGGGTTTAAGGGCTAAATAATGTTAAAATTCATATCACTATCAGTCAACTAGAGTAGGCCACTACATTGGCCACACTACTGATTCACCTCCCCTCTTAGTAGTGTCCCGATTTCCATTGTTTCTAACATAGATTTCAACATTGTGCTTTCACAGAGAAAATACTTGTAGGAGATATTGAGCTAAAATAGGTTTTATCAATTGATTTTATTTCTTGAGTTTGTTTTCTTTATATTTCTTGTAAAAGGTGGAGGTATTTTCTACAACTGAGAGCAGTTTGGATATTGAAGAGGGTATATGCTGGATCAAAAATATTTCTAGGTCAAAGTGGACATTTGTGGGCTCACTAGGATCGATTCTTTCTGCTAAAAGGGAGGTCGAGCTTCACTATTAATACCCAAGTCAATTTTGGTTGACTCAAGGATGTATTTATTTATTGTGGAAATGACGAGATGACCATTCGTAGAATAATGTTTCTCTTTCTTCCTAGGGCTGCATGTAACTGTGATTTGGAGTAATGGAGTGTCCTTTCATTTTGTGGTTGTATTTTCTCTACCATTTGAGTATTCACTGTAGAATAATAACATGATTTTATTGAATGTTCCAAGGTCAAAATCCCTATCTTATTGACTATACAAGTTATTACTAACATATGTGTTGAAGGGATAACTGCATAAGGGTTAGAGGGCCATCAAAACCACGAGTTTGTCATTTTTGGGCTAAACTCCACTAGATAATGGACTATTATAACTGTGCATCAATTTTTTGAGTATATTCAAGTGTTAGGAGGTGAAACATAAACATTAAATATCTATTGGACAATGCTTTTAATTGTTGATATTGTATTCTTTAAGGTGATCTATATATGCAATCATATCTCACTCATTTGCTTGCAATTATTTCTCAAGTTGTCCCTCATTTTTTGGTTGGAGTGTAAAGTATGAGTGGTATGTGTATCTTTAATTTTATAGAAAAGAGACTATATGTTGTTCAAAAGTTTGGATTACATATGAATATAATATTATTCATGCTATTTCGAAGTTCTAGATGGAATTTATGTTCACTATACATGTTTATTTGATGGAAAAACCTAAAAAGTCATATAAAACACATCACATATAAATTGTTTGTGAAAATATCTCAATGAAATACAATTTATAAAATAAAAAAATTATCGGATTTCGAAATTCATTCCAAGTAGTGTATCTTGTTGAAATTATGATTGAAGATACAATTTCTTATCATGGCAATTACTTGTGATTATTTATGTATGTATTTTCCAATTATTTTTTACTTATTCATCAAATCATCAAGAAATTACAGAAACACATTGCACAAAAGGACAGAAGAGACAAGAAATTAGGCTCAAATCCAGGGAAAAACCCCATAGAGGGGGGAAACCCAACAATACTTTATTTATAGCTTCTTCATCAACAATATAAATCCAAGTCAAAATAAACTAGTGATCCAAGTTCCAAGTTAGGCCTCCACCAAGCAACAGTTCACATGAAGTTTGCAATAGACCTATCCACTAGACACCATGATTTTGTCCACTTAAGAGACCACAAAATTGTCCATACAATGCCAAATATTTTTCCACAAAAAAGCCTGAATTTTTGCCTTTATTTTGCCCTAATAACCACAAAGACGATTCCATATAGACTTTGCATGCACAATGCCTTATATGCCACAAAAAAAATTTCATGTACTTTAGGAATCTTAGATTTAAGTGCCTCAAAACTTCGAGTATGTATGTCTCAAAACCCGCATATGTATTCCTTATAGCTTGAATTGTTCTGTCACAAAAATATCGGTTATATTTACCTCATTATTATATGATACAGGCTCGATCTTTCCTTCCTTAGAAACATTTTTATTCTACCTCAAACTTCTGAATTCTTCACCATAGATGATGCAGATTCTCTCAACTATCAGAATTAACCAAGATATTTTACTTTTGTGATAACATAATTGCATGTGAAAGAGTATGAAAAATCACATGTGCATACTTTAAAGGAGACGAAACATAAAGACAACCATCAAATCAATGAACACACACAAGTGTGGTTTATGTCTTTGGGACCGGTGTCATGAGTGGGGAGGTGAATTTATTAATTTTTACAAGGTGGTGATGAATACATGATGTGTTCTTTGTCAATATAAGGAAGAAATCCCTTAATTAGAGTGGCATGTCTCTCCATGAGACGCTCTTCTATAATAATTCTCACTCGTAAAAGATCTCCTTTAGCATGAGAAAATATCAAACTCTCACATGAAGTGGCATACAAGGATCCTCCAAAAAAATAGCAAACAAGGATCTCAACATCCAATCACTATCTTGGAAAAATTCAAATAAACACATGGAAATAATTCATCTTATAACTCCACTTCCAGGGATGACCTGAAAATGCACACCTCTTCTGAAGAAACATATTGCACAGTTGAATTCTTGGTGTAAAACCGTGAAATATGACTGTTAACTTGAACCCCTTCTGGCTTGGTCAAATTTAGGCTCCCTGGGAATCTCAAAGATTCATCAAATATATATATATATATATATATATATATATATATATATATATATATATATATATATATATATATATATATATATATATTGATATTGTAGAATGACTAAAATTCAGCTGCTAAGATGAAGAAATTGACCATACCATCACATTTCTTGTGAAAAAATAAGTAAAATGAGTATAAATTCGGCCTGGTTATGGAATTGTCATGCAGATTCTTGTGTCATGGTTCTGCCTCAACAATATGTCTCTGGAATATATGCCGCTTAGATCAGAAAACTGATCATGCCATTAGATTCCTGGTGAAATTATGATTAATCTAAGTATAAAATTTTCATGATTCTGACACTTTCAAAAATTGGCTCCAAGGGAATCTCCAAGATTCCTCATTGGTTCTGCATAAGGAATATTTAGTGGAATATTCTTTATAGATGCTCTTGAAATTTATGCCCACCTAGGCACAGTTCCAGCTGACTCTATTGCTCGTGGTTCCTTCTCTGCTACCCTTTCGAATGGTAAAATTGTGTTATATATTTTGACATTAATTTCAAAGGCCCCACTTAGGCACGCTCGCTGGAAGTCCACTGGACGGGTGAAGGACCCAAGTTCGACCTTCCCGGAAGACTGTTGCTATTATTCATTTTTGGCGTTAATTTTTTTATTTGGTATGGGGCCACCCATTGGGCTGGCCAACCATCCTGGCAGGGCGGGTTCGAATCCAGCCGACCCCCAAATTTAAATGATATGACTGAGTGGTCGTGGGGACATGGACCCATACATATTGATGCAACCAATGTAATGGTGGAGTGGGGTGGTGGGGGTGGTGGCCAACCACCTAGCTTTTTTAATAGTTTTCTTTTTTTATTAAAACAAATTGGTCAAAACCAATCAACCGAATTTTTGGTGTAACCGACAAAATTAAGTAGGCGACAATTTCGCCCTTTCTGACCATCGGAAACCATCACTGTTAAGTGTCAATTTTTTTCCTTTTTAGTGGTCTCCAAATTTAGCAGACCTCTGGATTTGGCGAGCCTCCAAATTTAGTTGGCGCTCTACTAAATTTAGCCAGGGGGCCTTGTTGACCAAAACTTTGATTGGCCATAACTTTTGCATACAAACTTGGATTGAGGTGTCGTTTGCATTGTTGGAAATATTGTGAAGAGATCTTTAATCTGATCATATTTTCATTACAATCCAAGGAATTTTTTTTTGAGCTTTTCTAAAGCTACATTTGATTTGTGAGCCTTTCTGGAGCCACATGGATCAATAAATCAATGCCAAATTACTTGCCAAAAGATGGAGAATAGGTGCCAATATATAGTTGCTTCCACATGTGAAGGGTCAAATCCTTTGGGTGGGTTGACATGAACTCTAGTAGGGCCAACTTGGAAACATGGTGGAATAAAAGATGCTTACAAAATTCAAAATTTTCTTTCTTTTTATAGGGTCACAAAGAACATGCCCTTTTGAGTTTTTTTTTGAACAAAATTAAACATGCTTGATAATAAAAATAAGGCTAACAATTTTCCTTTTTGTTTTAATAAGAAATACATATTAATATAAATAGAATAATTATGAAGACCAGACCTAGTTACAATTTCAACACTTCCTCTTAACTAGGGAAGTATTGATAATGACTTATTAGGATAATCTCAAGTTGATATCTTCTATAAAAAGTTATTTGGATTGATAAGCAACAATGATGATTCGCATCATCATAGCCAAGATTGTCAAAATGGAAATTCCTTGACTAACAAGCTCTATCTCTCCACTAGATCATAACGCAATGTTGGGAGGCATAAATTTGGACACCACTGCCTCTCAGAAACATACCCCATCCAGATTTTCATTAGGTATGTCCTCACAAGATTATTTCCTATTCCATTGTCACAATATTTGACACCAGGAAATATCGACCCTCAGGACTATTCTTATATTGGATTAACATACTTTACTTATGGAGATTAGTCTTGGTCAAAGCACAAATCCTCAAATAATATCGGTCCCATATGCTTAACCAGTCCACCATTCTCCTTACAAGTGCCTTTACTAGGCTTACGATTGTTAGTCCTCACCATAGTACATGACACATGGAGAATACGATGCCCACCTTCAATCTCTCTCAACTAGGGAGGATATCCTCACTCCCTCTCAAACAGGGAGAAATAACCACAAGAATAAGCTTTCCTCTTCAATGCATCGACTACCTATTCCTCCATGGAGATCTTGTTGTAGTTTCTTGGCACCTATCTGCGTCATACTCTTGAATCGTAAAGCACTTCCACCTTCCTATTTCTCTGACAATATTCATGCAATTTTGAATCCAACATGTCATCAAGTTGTTCATCACAATATTATATGGAGCCAAACTTCTTCTCAACTGATTATACCAACTGCCACATCTTTTTTCATCAAATTTTTCTTCACACTTTTCCAAGAAATCATATCATTTCCCAATCAGCAGTGGTATCTCTACCAACATCAATAATGTTAATCCAATCAATGTGTTCCTGAATCAAATCAATCAATCGCCAATACAATAATATTTGAATTCTTCAATTTCTTTCTAACGAGTATTTCTCTACATATGTCTTCTTCTCTTTTGATCATGAGTTTTTCTAATTTTTCTTCCAAACTTCAAGTATCATTGTATCGAACAAGGATCTTACAATTCCTTCTTTCCAGCTGAGGTAAGTGAACTTCTTCCCTTTTATGCTTCTATCTAAACAACTTATTTGATGCATACTTCAAACTTATCCCTCCTTAAACTTCATGATTTCCCACATTTTTCCAATTCTTCCATCTGCTAGAAAATCTTAGATAGATATTGTGTTGACCTGCAACATTTATTAGAAGTCTATGAAATAAACAAGAAGAATACAAAGTACAAAGATAATAGCAATAATGGTAATCAAGGAGATGTAGAGTACTTATCTTTTGAAGAAGGCCAATTCCCTCTTAATCTTGGACATGTTCACCAATCTTGTTCCCACATCATCATGATGTCATTCGAGTCATTCAAGGACTAGGTTTTCTTTTTACAACGGAAATGATTATTTAGGGTTTTGGTTCCTAGGGTTTTCTAAATCAAACCTTTGCTAGGGTTTACAAGCCCTAGATTCTCCAAATTATTCTATACCTGCTATTCAAAAATTTCAAAATCTACAAACATACTAGAGAGTTAGTTACAAAACCCTAGTGATACCATAGATAATCCATTTATATACGATTTCATTTCTATAGTATAATGACCTAGTCTTCATATACATGAAGAGACTTCAAGTGTTATATCAACAATTTATAACATATCTACATAGATATTTTCATAATACGACACTAAATTTCAAAATACAACAAGATCATTAGTTTGAATCTCAAGTGAGTTCACCATGATCTAGATAAATTAGCAGTATATGTAAAATTGCTTACAAGACAATTTTGAAATGAACAAGAATTATACATACCTCTTTTTACCTTACCTTATCCCTTCTTGCAAAGATTCAGTTTTTTGAATTTTTCTTCAGTTGACATGTATCCTTTTCTTCTAACAGACATACTTCAGATCTATCAGAATTCAGTGCATTAGATAAGTTTCCTTTGTTGATGCAAATAGTCCTTATTTTATGTATAGGAGGAAGTCTTGGTAGCTACTTCTTATACTAATGTCACAAAGATACACTTGATACAACTTCATATTCCTTCTCACATTCCTTGCATATAATTTTATTCCTTCCATATATTTTATAATATTAGTACCGTTATTTAAGGAGCCTCAGTCCCCAAAGGTCTAGTGTCACCATACTGCCATAGAAGGTTCAAATTTATTTTGTAGTAGAAATTTTGGTTGCCTCCACAGAAGGTTCAAATATTTTTGATATATAATGCTTGGATCTTGGACAAATGTTATTTGGTGTCTTCATCAATGCCTCAGAGAAGTGCCATGGGACTAGATTCAAGTTGCATAATTATAGAGCCACAGGTACACACTGTAGATTTATTAATAAAGTGTCAACTTGATTATTTAGCGAGCAACAATTTTTCTCATAAATTCCATCTCAGGATTGTCTACAGGAAGTCAATGAAAGGTTCCTTTAATAAGCTCACATACTGTAGAGCCATAGTCTTATAAAAATTTTGTATACCATAATTTTAGAGAGGCTGAGATAAATGTTGTGATTGTAAGTTCATATGTAATAGTGAGTTGTCAAAATGATCTCTTGTCACACCAATTACCATAGACCATTGTTCTAGTTCAAAGTGTAGACTTCAGTTCATAAAGTATCATTGTCTCGGCCTTCCAACATGGTTGCAGACATCTATTCACAACATATCACCAAAATCTAAATCTCCTAGAACATATGTAGGCCTTTTGTAAGCAATTATGATTTCTTGTAGTAATCTTACAAGTTTGGTTTGTTCCTCAAAATTGTCATCACAAAATGAATTCTGTTTTTCACAGAGTTTGGTTATATATAAGATATATGATTTGTCCTTAGAATATTTGTATAAAGCCATAGGAATTTTGTATCAACATGTATCTTTGTTCATAAATATACAAAAATTCAGTGTTCTCTTTTCCAGCCCTTAACTACCAGTGTAACATAGTGAGGATACTTCGACCCTCATATCTGATGTATTATAAGTCCCCTTTCTAGCCCTTATAGATTTCAGTCCTTCCTTTGATGAGCTTGGATGACTTGCAGGCCTTGAACAAACCTTCTAAACTTCCTTACAAGATTTATCTTCAATTTTAATAGCTGTGATACCATGTTGAAATTTTTATTGAAGATAGAATTTCTTACCATGGTGATCTGAAATGAATGTATTAGTTTTGTTGTGCTAAGGGTCTTTCAGTTTTAAAAACATGTGCATAATTGGTTCATTAGTTTGCATAAGGATTAAGGAGTTTTTCCATGAGTTATAGATGAAATTTAGTGAATTAGAAGCATAAAATAAACCTAAATAACATTGAACAACAGTGTAAACAGAGAAATAAGTCACCACATGAAATTTACACAGCAGGCATGATGAAGCAGTTCACCCCTCCTAGGCTACATCTACTGGTCCAGCTCCCAATGGCTTGTCCATCTTTTATTATGATCTAAATTTTGTTATTACATGTAGTTATAGTGCTCTAATGGCTGTTTTATCTGCACCAATGGCTTCAGAATTCTCTAATTAGTCAAGAATGACTCTTCATTCACTCAGAATGGTCGAAAATTGAGCCTCCTACACTTTTTCCCAATATCTCCTAGGAAAACTCCACTAAATGTGGAAAAATCTAGTTAACTGGAGTTAAATTAGGGTTGACCGCCAAATTTGGCACGCCCCTATCCGCTCTTCCAATAAAGCCACACAATTAAAAGTTATTGTTAGGGCGGTGGCCACATGCGCACCCCCAACCATTAAGTGGATTGTCTGTTAGCGGAACCTTCGCTCGAATCTGCAGTTTACACATAATCACCGTGGACCTATGGGTTATGGCCCACATATACAACAGGAAGCTCTTTAACGAGACTTTTCAATATCAAAAAAAATTTGCAACTGTAATACAAGGTACATCGCAGATCGGAAGATATACAATCTCACAGATCACACGTCGCTAAATATAACAAATACCCTTAACGTTTAAACAATACAAGTGTCGACGCGAAGTTGTGATTGCATCGCCACATCGCAATTCGGCCGAAATACCTTTTCACAGTTCGCAGGGTTTTAGATTTTTCACATCGGAAACCTTAACCCATCGCTCTTTGGCTTATCGCACATATAACTCGTTGCACTTCGCAAGTTTAACTTTATACCCTTAAACCTTATTCCTTGCGAACTACGAAGTCGCTTCCCATGCACTGCGATCTCCACCATTGGTTTCCCACTATTGTTTTTGCGATCTAATGTTAGGTCCCTATATTACTACTTTGGTCCCTTATTGTTATTAGTGTAGCCCCCTTATTTTTATTGTTATACCCCTCTAACCCCAATATTGTTATTATTGTGCCCTTACATTATTATTGTTAGGTCAGCTAGGATTATATTGTGGCCCCATGGACTCCTATATATAGAAGGAGGTTTTGGTCATTTGTATAATCCAAGAATTGTTCATTTATGTAATGTAAAATGGTTTTCCCCCTCAAAGTGGCTTATTTCAAGGCGTTGATCTCTCTTTTCTTCTATTTTTGGAGTTGGTTTCATAACATTTGGTATTAGAGCTTTGGATTCTAGGGTTTTGTTGCTCCAAACAGGTCATCGTGGAATTTTCGCTATAATTGTTTTTCTACGAGGGTTCAAAAGATGAAATTTTTACATAGCGAAGCCAAAATCCTGAGGAACATCGTGGAAATATTTCAGATCTTGATTCACAATATTTTTGGAGATATGATCTGTGGAAGTTAGGATTGTTTCAGGATTCTGAATTTCATGTCAAAGAGGTGATCGTGGGAAAATCGTCATAACTCTCTCTCTGAGCATAGGATTGGAATTCTGTAAAAAGTGGCCACAAGTGCACGGACTGAAGTTTCCTTTGTATCAATTTCAGAGCTGGATGAGGAAACAGTGACATGTGGCACGTCATACAAGTTTTCTCTGCTGAACCAATCCATAATTAGGTCATTGTGGGAGATTGGGTATAGCTTTTCTTTGATGAATCCAAATCAGGCCAGACCTGTGGCATTTGAAAGAAGCTTCAGAGGGCTACTACAAGGCAAAAATTTAGATATTTAAGATCCAAAATCACAGAGATAATTCAGTTTCAATATCGAGCTCCTCAAAAGTAAGAAAAAGGTGTGTATTTTTTTGAGAATTGCATAAGTCTTGTGTGAAAAATCAATTTTAATTGATTCCAAGGGCATATTGTAGCATAGATATCAGTATTGGGTTCTAAAATGCCACCTAAAAATAATTCAACACCCATTAAGCCTTCAGAAGTCTCTAATATGACTCATGAAGATGAAGAAATGTGACATGACATATCACAATTACAAGAGCAAGTGCACCAAATTTCGCTCTCACAAAGAGAGAAAAAAAAAAAGATGGATGGCATGGAAGCTGGCATGGAAGCTCAGATGGATTACATGTAACCTAATATCGATGAAAAAATGAAATACAACATGGAAAACATGAAGAATGATCTAAAAGAAGACATGGAAGGTTTGAAATAGTTGATACAAGAATTTTTTCCTAATGGCGAAAAGATAGTAGAGGAAACTCATGATGAGAACAAAATAAATTTTAATAATTATTTCATAAACTCTAATGTTGGATGGAAGAACCACCATATTCCAAATATGGATATGAGGAAGTTTGATGGCAAGGATCCCGTAACATGGATACTACAGATGGAGCAATATTTTGATCTCAATAATGTGCAAAACACACAAAAGGTACGCATTTCAACTTTATATTTAAAACAAAAATACATTTGTATGGTATCGATGGCTTTTCTTCCGTAAAAAAATTGTCACTTGGTCAATTTTTATGGAGGAAATGATAGCACATTATGAGGATACAAAAATAAACACCTTCTTTAGCCAAAATATAAATCTCAAACAAAAGGGTTCAATGGTGGAGCACATTTAGGACTTCCAAAAATTGAATATAAGGGTAACTGATATTCTAGAGGAACACAGGATTGATGTCTTCATAGGGAATTTAAAGGATAATATCCAACATGAAGTTCGTATTCGGGAACATGATTCACTGGAAAAGGCATTCAGGTTGGCAATAAAAATTGAATGTAAAATTATGGCGACAAGGAAGCATACCACTCACATAAATAAAGATGGAAGTGGTGATACTCCTAGACTTCCACAAGCTACAAGGTTGACACCACAACAATTGGAAGAAAAAATAGCAAAAGGGATTTTCTATAGTTGTGATAGAAAATACACTAAAGGTCATAAGTGTGATGAGAAGAAATTATTTTACATAGATTGTGAAGAGGAAGAAGAAAATGAACAAGAATCTTCAAAAGAAGAGGATATACACTAGGAACCAACCCTAGAAGAGGAAGAAATGAGTCTGACCATATCGTGTAATGCATTGGCAGGAATTACCACTCCTCAAACTCTCAAGATAGAAGGACATATCAAGAAGAAAAAGGTAATAGTGTTGATTTATTTGGGTAGTGCCCATAATTTTATTCATTGTAAGGTAGCCAAGGAATTGAATTATTTCCTATACCCAACACCAGAATGTCAAGTGATGGTTTCAAATGGAGGAAATATAAATTTCTCTAGAAAATGCCATAATATCAAGCTAACCATGGGGGAATATGTATTGAATAGTCCAATGCTTTCCATTCCAATGGGAGGTGTTGATGTTGTACTAGGAGTACAATAATTACAATCTTTGGGGACGGTAGCTTTTAAGTTTCAAGAACTTTTCTTGAAATTTTTTTCAGAAGGAAAGGAAGTCGAATTACGGGGTATCATAGGGAAGCCGAGAAAGATAATAAGCTCTAATTTCATTACAAAGATTCTAAATAAAGAATAATGAGGCGTAATTTCACAATTATGCTCACTAGAAGTTCCAACATCAAAATCATCTATTTCTGCAGATCTCCAAAAAGTCTTGGACAATCATTCCAAGGTGTTTGAAACTCCCAAAGGACTCCCACCTATTTATGATCATGATCATGCTATTCATTTGATTCTAGGAAGTGTTCCTCCAAACTTCAAGCCTTATAGATATCCTTATGTCCAAAAGAGCGAATTTGAATGTATGATTGCAGAAATGTTAGAGGCTGGTATAATTCAACCTAGTCAAAGTTCTTTCTTTGCTCCAGTAGTATTGGTGCACAAGAAGGATGGATCATGGCACATGTGTTGGGATTATAGAGAGCTCAATAAGCTCAATATTAAAGATACATTTCCCATTCCCGTGAGTGATGAATTATTGGATGAATTACATGGAGCAATTTATTTTACCAAGTTGGATCTTCATTTAGGATATAATCAAATTAGAATGAAGATTGAAGATATTCTGAAAACAACATTTCTAACTCATGAGGGTCATTATAAATTTTTGGTCATGCCTTTTGGCCTTACCAATGCACCTTCTACATTTCAAGGGTTGATGAATTCCATTTTCAAACCCTTCCTTAGAAAATTTGTGCTAGTATTTTTGATGATATACTAATCTATAGCAGGTCTTGGAAGGATCATGTTCAACATGTTGACAGGGTGCTCAAACTATTGCAAGAGAAACAATTATATGCAAAAACATCCAAATGTTTCTTTGGAGTACAAGAGGCGGAATATATGGGTCATATTGTATCTCAGGAGGGTGTTAAGGTAGACCCTAAAAAAATTGAAGCCATTAAGGAATGGAAAGTCCCCACAACCATAAAGCAGTTGTGAAGATTTCTCGGGTTAACAAGGTATTATCGCAAGTTTGTTAAGAATTATGGGAGAATAGAAGCACCTCTAACAACATTATTGAAGAAAGATCCATTTTCATGGACTCCTGAAGAAACTAAGGTCTTTGAACATCTTAAAGAGGTAATGTGCCTAGCACCGGTCTTAGCTACACCAGACTTCACAAAAACCTTTATTGTGGAATGTGATGCCTCAGGAAATGGAATTGGTGCTATTTTAATACAATAAGGAAGACCCATTTCTTTTGAAAGTCATCCAATCAAAGGAAATTATTTACATAAAGCTATTTATGAGAAGGAAATGTTAGCAATACAACATGCACTAAAGAAATGGCGACCTTACCTAATGGAAAGACACTTCAAGGTAAAAACTGATCATGATAGTCTTAAACACTTTTTGGAACAAAGACTATCTTTAGAAGAGCAGCAAAAATGGGTCACAAAGATGTTGGATTATGACTTTGAAATAATCTACAAAAAAGGCAAGCTTAATGTTGTTGTAGATGCACTCTAAAGAAAGAATGAAGAGGTGGAAGCATTGCTTTGTGCCATTTCTATTATCCAACCAGATTGGATAACCGAAGCAAGGGATGAATGGAAGAAGGATGAAGAAGTGTGGACACTCATTCAAAAGTTGCAGCAAGATCCTAATACATCTGATACATTTAGTTGGAAAAATGATTCCTTATGTTACAAAGATCGCTTATATCTTTGTAAGAATTCCCAACTAAAAAAAAAATATTCTTTTGTAATTGCACATTTCTCCTTTAGGAGGACACTCAGAATTTTTAAAAACTTACCACAGGGTGAAGAAAGAATTTTTTTGGGATGGCCTTAAATCTCATATTCAAAATTTTGTAGTGGAATGTTTGGTTTGCCAGCAAAATAAAGTTGAGACAATTAAGACCTCAGGTCTTCTACAACATTTATCCATTCCAAGTCAATGTTGGGAGGATATTTCAATGGATTTTATCACAGTTTTACCCAAGTCCGAAGGAAAGAGTGTCATCATCGTGGTAGTTGATAGAATTACCAAGTATGCACACTTTTGTGCATTATCTCATCCATTTAAAGCAAATGCAATTGCTAATACATTTATGGATACAATTCAAAAGCTACATGGAAACCCAAAGATTATTGTGAGTGATAGAGATCCCATTTTTACTAGAAATCTTTGGACGAAATTATTTTCTTGTTTGGGTACTCAAATAGCTCATAGCTCATCTTATCATCCTCAATCCGATGGTCAAACTGAGATAGTGAATAAATTTTTGGAAGGATATCTTCGTTGTTTTGTATCTAAACTAAAGCTAACAAAAAAGTTCATTCTCTTTATCACATATAAACATAAACATATACCAAAAACATCAAAAGAAAAATATTACAACATTCATGATACATGCATGAAATTACAGCCAATTCTGAGAGCTTCAAAATATTAAGAGAAATTGCCAAGATACACATTACAAATATGTCTCACTTGTTCCAATAGTGTAACATGAAGCCACATCTTGCTCCTCGAAAGAATGATCTCTCTTTCCTATGCTTAGATAGAGAATCCAAGGCTCCAATTCCTTTTCTTGAGGAATGATGGTTTATTTATAACAAATGAGGTGACCTTTGAGGTCACTCATGAATCTTGAACTCTCAAGTGACTCTTGAGCTCCTATACGAATCTTGAGCTCCTTTATGACTTTTGTACTTCCTGGTGACTTTTCACATTCCACATGTGAATTTTGGACTTCCACACACATTTAAAATTTTATTATTTTTCAAATAAAAAATTACATTTGACAAAATTGTGGCCATAGCCATAAAAAGAGATAAACACATTTGAATCATGCTTGAGGAAATTGCAATTCGACGATTGTGACATGTAGCTCCATTATGATGTATTAGTAACATGCTCTATATTCTACTGCTATGTGTCTGGATATGTATTTTTGGATCCTGATTGCATATTGTTCCACAGAATGACTAACTTCATATGTAACTTGAATGACTCAACTACATAGTACATAAAAAAGTCTTTTGTCACCTCTAAGTCATCTTGAGTGGTCACCTATCTAACGTTGTCTAAGAATTATTCTATCTCTTTCTTGATAGTATTCCTACATTTCACCTCCTCAAGTGCACCTATAAAAGGTATTTTGTGTATTCGCACCAAGGCTTCTAATATTTTTTACAACTGCATATATGTTGACATAGTTTTGGTTACATGGTTGTTGAGCTGGTAATATATCTCCATAGACATTCTTATTTCCACTTTATGCATTTTAGCTTTATTCCTTCCTTTTCTAACCAACGTTGCAAGTACATTTAAGTACTTAACGCCCCATTCTTGGATTAGATCTATAGCTACATAAGTTGTATTTAATATTCTCAAGTTTTCCTTTGATTCTCTCTGAACTTCATACAGAGGTGCCATTTCCTTATGCAAAGTGATCATCTCTTCATACAATTGCTTCATTATGTCTTCCAGTGGCTTTGTTTATTGAAGTATAATTTCATGTAATTCGTCTCTACTAGCACTGGTGGAAAATGACCTTTGATTTTTGGCAAGGTGATCAAATTATTGCTTTGCACTAGCTAATTCCATCTCCAGATGTTCCTTATTTTTCGTAAGGAAATATGTTTTCTTCTTCGTGGCTACTGCAAAGGCTGCTTTTGCTGAAGCAATTGCTCTAAGATTGGTCATAGTGTTTGTTGACACCTAATGCTAAGGGGTTGGGTGAGATTGTATATTATTTTAATTTGGAAGGCCAAGAGTCATTGGGAAGTGAATCACAATAGCCTCACCTCCATGTATAAGTACACACACAATCTCCATCTAATACACATTGAGTTTTGCGGAGTTACCTCCTAGTCTGACATGGTATCAGAGCCAGTCCCATTTTTGGCATTCCTACCTTTGGTGTGACTCCCTCATCTTCTGCATTTTTGTAGACTGTCATTGTGCATTCAGTTTTATGTTTTCAGTGTGTACTGCTCCTTCCATTCTGCAATTCTGATTTTTTTTTTCACTGCAAATTCTGCAATTTTTTTGTAATATTCCCAAATGGGAAAACTCAGCAATACCTGCTGGAATAATGCACTTTTTAGAAGTATGTTCACTGAAACGAGTGTGCAGCCCTTAGATCACTTAGATCTAGAGATCTAGCATCTAAATCCAAAAGGGGAGAAAAAACAAATCAAACTAGGTGAGGTAAACATACCTCCCACACCTAGAATGGCTAAAAAACACCCAAGGATGGGGCTGCAACAATATGCAACAATACTGTAGGAAAATAACACAGTTTTAGAGAGAAACAGCAAAAGACCAATAATATGGCTCAATATTCACTTATACAACAATATATCATATCCATATTGAGGCCCATACATTGTATAACAGAATGTAGAAGACAATAATAGAAGAAATTCCTCAAGAAAGAGGGCTGCAACACATGTATTGACTGAAAAATGGCTTGCCAACATTATTTTTATTAGCTGCAGCAACTGTATATTACACTCCAGATCTAGAGCATATGTGTGTGCAAAAGATCAGATCTATTTCATATCTGTACACTAGAAAATCTCCTTTACAAGTTCCCCTTGGGGTTTTGATCAAAACATGCAATACAGAGAGTAGATCTGAGATCTGAAGTAGCAAATCTGCAGCAGTATTCAGAAATTTCTGAAGATGAATACAATAGAAGCAGATCAAATCTGTATAGAACATGGATCAGAAATCAAATCCATGGATCACCATAGTGAAGGGCAGAACCCCAACACTAGAGATCTCTCCTCAAAAAGTGTGTCAAAACACCTTGCAACTTCCTTCTTGAAAATAACGCGGTCCTGGAAGGAAAATTGCGCTGTGGGTTGAAGTATTGGATTGGCCTGATGCCAATATCTGAAAATGTAGCTCCAAAGGTTTAGAAATCACTTTCCAATGGGATAGAAGACTTTCCCAGTGAAAAGAGGCCCTAGAATGGCATAGATCTGAGCAAATCTAGCCTCCACTTGCTGCAGCTTACAAGGACAACCAAACCCTCAACAGGATCTGCGTTGTAGTTGGAAGATGAACTTGGCCAAATGCCTGATATTGGATGAGATCAACAAGACTCTTCCAAGATTCCTCTCAAGGAAGAGGTGGGATTCTCGAACAGGAACACCCTAGTGCTAAACAACACTATCCTCAGCTAAACAGCAGAGAATGATATATGTCTAAAAATACAATATATTCAGAAATATACACAATAAAAAACCTTCTTCTGTTTTCCTCCTCTTCCTTTTATAGGATGAAATTATTTTCAAACCCTAAACCATCTCAATGATTTAGTTGCATTCACATGAGGAGCCTCCAACTAAAACTGCGTTGTGCCTCTAGGAGATTCACTGTATCTAGACAGCGCTGTTGATTTGGTCCTGGTTGACTTGGTCAAGTGCTCCAGTCTCTTTCACACCTAAGTGTGATTATTTAAATAGCCCATATTTGTCCATGTTCACATGTGGCATTGATTTATTTTTCTGATTAAGAGTTTTATTGATCCTCCTTTACATTTTTATTCATGAAACAACACATTGAAACAAAATTGTATATTCCCATTAGCTTGGGCTAATTGGAAATATTACAGTCCTCCCCTCCAAAATTTTGCTTGTCCTCAAGCAACTGATAGGGTGAGTGCTGCAACACTTCTCCTACTTCGTTGGTGACACCATCAAGGATCAAGCTCTCCTCATAAGCTAGGTGTTCACCAATCCAAGCCTCCATGAAATGTTCTTCCAAATTCATCATGAGATGTACAAAATTCATCCCACAAGGAGTCAAGAACTCAATAGAAAAAAACATGGTTGTTCCAATACTTTCTCTAAAGCATGTAGCACAAGGTACATAGATAATTCCCATCCCATGTGGTACATACAAACTTCCCATCCTCCCTCCATACAATCCCATGAAAAGTGCAACTATATCATCCAAGTATGGAAGCATGATTACATATACACAAACAGAAATTTGAGTATGAGGAGGTGGGTCATAGTCCCACATATGGCGCCAGCGTAGTGCATCTCTTGCCTGCATTAGATCAAGGTATGGTAAGTGGTTTCCCCACCACTTACTTGCTGCACAATTTATCTCACCATTGCTGAAAATGTGAGATATGTTTGGTGCCTTTGGGAAGCACCCATCATGAAAGATAATCTCCCTTTGCACAACAAGGGAGTGGCCAAATTCAAACATTGCAGTGGCCCAATGTTTGCCATGAGATTTACATGATACAACACTCCTCTTGGGAGTCATGGCCTACAAAAACATGGTGAAATAATGTGTCAAATCAGAAAATGAAGCTTGCATTACATGATCAGATTTTTCACCATAAATGTTTCTTCTATACATGGAATTGTGCACAAATTTTTCTCCCTTTTCAAGAGAAGGAAGAAATAACTGAAAAGACTCTTGCATAGAGTCCTTTGGCTGCCCCAACTCCACATAGGTCTTTCATTCTAGAAAATTTTGATGCAGCTCTCCTCCAAAGCCTTCCCATTCAAATCATCTCATGATAGTGTTGTAGATCTTCATAGAATAGGTAGGGCTGAAACAAAACTCTTTGAAGGCCCTTTGTAGCATCCTCTCCTTGAGCTTGGAGGCTCTAGGTAAGAATATCCTATCATGATGATAGATGACTCCCTCATGGACTAGATAGCCCTCTTCATGCAGTTGGTCATCAAGCATGATACAAGTGTGGAGATCTTTGGAATAATCCACCAACAGCTGGGATTTCCAATATAGATCTACACTCCCCAACAAATACAGCGTTGATGATGCATCAATAGGAATGCCTGCCATGTTGCTGATCTTTTCTTTGACATTTCTTATGCCAAAGGTACAACTAGGAAGGACATACCTTCCCTTCTTCTCCTCCAACAGTGCAGAATCAGAAATGAAGGAGGGTGAGGATTATGAGAGAGGAGAATATCCCTCCTTCTTATGCTTGCCCAAGTCTTCCAGCGCTGTAGCTATGTCTTCTAATGCTCCCATCCCTCCTGGATCTTATTTTGGAGCATCAAGTAGTGAGATATCTCTCACCAAAATTGAATCAGGTGGCCTCCCAGGTGGTTTTCCACAAGATAAGAGTGTCCCTTGCAGAAATCTTATGAACATGAGAGAAGGGACAGTGAGGTCCTTGCTTCCACTACGCAAATCCATCTTTGTTTTTGTGTGGAAGTGTTGTGTGAGGGGTAAGTATGCATGCCTTTGATTATTTGAAGTGCACCACTCTTCTTGTCCACCCATTCCATTTGTAAAGCCTCCCAATCAGTGGTGATTTTCTCTAATGTAATCAACCATTGAACACCCAAAATAACATTGGTGTCTATTAAGTCAACTACAAAGAAGTGATCCACCAAAGTGTAGGATCCCATGGTGAATGAAAGTGATGGAACATAATGCATGCATTGCATTGTTCTATCTCCTGGGACCAAAACAGAGAATCTATCAAAAGTATAAGTGGGTATTGCCCTCCTTTGCACAAGATGGGCATCAATGAAATTGTGGGTAGCCCCACTATCAATCAATACAGAAACCATTTGATTCATGGTTGACCCTTGAAATATTAAGGTTAAGTACTTGGGTACTCCCCTCAAGGATGCAAGAGTTCCTCCAATAGGAGCAAATGCTCCATTCTCATCTCCTGAAGGTGTTGGATCTCCTCCAACATTGTCAGCGTTGTGAGCCCTCCTTGGCTCATCATCTTCATCTTCTTCAAGATTTGAGAATACCTCTATATAATGTGCTTTACCAGCAGCACATCTATGTCCAGGTACCCATGGTTCTTTGCAAGTGAAGCATAGCTTCCTCCTTCTTATATCTTTCCGGACTTCATCATCAAGAGGCTTCTTGTATGAGCTCTCCTTTGAAAGAGCAAATTTCTCTTCCTTTCCTTTAGAAGGAAAAGAGGACTTATTTTGAAATTTTGCCTTTGCCTTTAGCAATGCATCTTGAAGGTCTCTAGCCCTCTCAATGGCATCATGCAAGGTAATGGGCTTGGTATATTTAACTTAAACCCATGCAGAGGTTCATCCAAGCCATCGATGAACATGTACACCCTCCTTGCTACAGACAGATCAGGAACCATAACAGATAATCTCAGAAATTCAAAGATATAAGACTCTACATTACCTGACTGCTTCAACTTTGCAAGGCTCATGAAAGGTGCTTTTGGATCTTTCCTGTCAAACCTTTCCACTAGTCTTATAGTGAACTTAGAATAGGCAGTCACATTGGCATGACCCAATGTAGACAACGCATGGAACCACCAGTTGTTTGCTTCACCTTCAAAGTGCAGTGCTGCAATCTTGATAGCTTCCATCTCAAGGACTTGTTAAACTGAAAGTAGATATCCAGCTTTTCTACCTATGCTTTGGAAAAACTAGTGTATGACCCATCAAACTTGGGTAAAAATAATTTTCCCATAGAGTGATGTCGATCATGATTATGTGTGAATCCACCATCTCTATACTGATGCCTTGGTCTTCTTTTGTCCTTGAGGTGACAAAACTCTTGAAAAATCAGGTGGTCCTTGAATATTTAATTTTGAGACTCATACTCTTCAAAGTAGTCTTCAAGGGATGCTTGCTCATGAGGCCCTTCATTCTCCACAGCCAAAAAAGTAGGCATAGTAGAGCGTTGTGGAGCTTGTGGCTGGTTCACTGGTTGATCATTCCAGTGGTGAGACATGCCAGAGCTTTCACCAGGATGAAACCTCCTAGGAGATTCCTTGATCCGGTCTAGTCTCATCTCTTTGATCTCTCTAGAAATATCTTGCATGGCTTTCAGAAGGGTTTTTGGAAACTCTTTCCCATCTTCATCACTTCCAGATTCAGGGGCTTTTCCCTTGTCTTTATCATCATTGGTGTAATCAAAATTCTTATGTCTTCTTCTCAGGTACCTCTTCTCTCTGTCGGTGATATGCCCTTATTCTTCTGAGGACATCTTGTTTCTTCAAGAAAGAAAATCATAGGTTGTGCCAAGATGATTGCTCTAATACCACTGTAATATTCCCAAATGGGAAAACTCAGCAATACTTGTTGGAATAACGCACTTTTCAAAAGTATGTGCACTGAAATGAGTTTGCAGCCCTTGGATCCCTTAGATCTGGAGATCTAGCATCTAAATCCAAAAGGGGACAAAAAAAAAATCAAACTAGGTGAGGTAAACAGACCTCCCACACCTAGTATGGCTGAAAAACACCCAAGGATGGGGCTGCAGCAATATGCAACAATACTGCAGGAAAATAACGCAGTTTTAGAGAGAAACAACAGGAGACCAATAAGAAGGCTCAATATTCACTTATACAGCAATATATCAGATCCATATTGAGGCCCATACATTGTATAATAAAATGTAGAAGACAAGAATAGAAGAAATTCCTCAAGAAGGAGGGTTGCAACACATGTATTGACTGAAAAATGGCTTGAAAACGTTATTTTTATTAGCTGCAACAGTTGTATATTACACTAAAGATATAGAGCAGATATGTATACAAAAGATCAGATCTATTTCAGATCTATCCACTAGAAAAGCTCCTTTAAAGTTCCCCTTGGGGTTTTGATCAAAACATGTAATACAGAGAGTAGATCTGAGATCTAAAGTAGCAGATCTGTAGTAGTATTCAGAAATTTCTGAAGATGAATGAAATAGAAGTAGATCAGATCTGTACAGAACATGGATCAGAAATCTAATCCATGGATCACCGTAGTGAAGGGTAGAACCCCAACACAGGAGATCTCTCCTCAAAAAGTGTGTCAAAACACCCTGCAACTTCCTTCTTGCAAATAATGCAGTCCTGGAAGGAAAACTGTGTTGTAGGTTGAAGTACTGGATTGGCATGATGCCAAGATCTGAAAATGCAGCTCCAAAAGTTCAGAACTCTCTTTCCAAGGGGATAGAAGACTTTCCCAGTGAAAAGAGGCCCTAGAATGTCCTAGATCTGAGCAGATCTAGCCTCCACTTGATGCATCTTACAAGGACAACCAAACCCTCAACAGGATCTGCGTTGTGGTTGGAAGATGAGCTTGGCCAAATGCTTGATAGTGGATGAGATCAACAAGACTCTTCCAAGAGGCCTCAAGCAAGAGGTGGGATTCCCGAACAGGAACACCCTAGTGCTAAATAGCACTATCCTCAACTAAATAGCAGAGAATAATATATGTCTAAACAAACAATATATTTAGAAATATACACAATCAACAACATTCTTCTAGTGTCCTCTTCTTCCTTTTATAGGATGAAATTTTTTTAAGTTGTTTTACAAAAATCATCATTGAATGTCTTTAAACAGGTGCTAACATACAAATAAGAATCATCAGACGAATTGATTGAAATTGGGTTAAATATGGGTTGTGAGTATATGTTGGCATATTAGAAATTAATTGTAGAATTTGTAAACATCTATCGATCTTTTCTTACTTAGCTCTGTCTATAATTAATAGAACAAAAAAATATTTTATATTAAATATACGATTTGTTATGGGGTATAAAACTTGTAGGAAACAAAGTATGGAACTGCGCCAACATATAAAATCTTGAAAGATGGCATGGTACATGGTTTTGAAAGAATGTGTATAGTTTATGAGTCAATTGTTGCTATGGTACGTAATTTCTTTTTGATTTACATTGATGTCTATTATTTAATATTGTAATTTTCATTGTTCTCACCAATGTATATACACTCATTACAGTTTATTTGTATGTTTGTAGATGGAAGGTGAAGAAGAAGAAAACAATCAACACCATGAAGAAAACATTCATGAAAATAACCCAAGTCATGGAAGTAGCTGTAGCAGTGACAACAATTCAAGCGATGAATGATGATCACTATGTTTGGATATCAAAGCAAGGCGTTGTATTTTTTGAAATATTTGTCTGTGAAATCAGACATTTTGTTTAATGTAATGGACATAGTGTCTCAATTGAAAGACAAAGGGATACCAATAACTGTCCCATTTTGTATGACAAGGACTCTCTTATTCATATATATATATATATAATATGTTTTAATTTATTCTATTGCGTTCTCCATTGTCACTGTGAAATGTAACACCACTGATTAAATTTATGGATGATTAAATATTATAATGAAGAGATGTGAAATTTGATGATATGATATAAAAAATTAATCCAAACATCAGATTCAAATGCACTAATAAAAATTTAATTCATATGAATACTGTAATAAGATATATATGTGTCGGCTTTTGATGAATAATGAATTTTAAAAATCACAATAATTATGATATGATATAACAAATTAATCCAAACATCACATTCAACTGCATTAATAAAATATTAATTAATATGAATACTGTTATAAGATGTGTCGACTTTTGATGAATAATGAACTTTAAAAAATCACAATAGTTGCACTGTCATAGGTTGATGTTTCTAAAAAATACAAAATGAACACCAGTGCGTGTCATTTACTGTACACTAGTGCATTTGTATGCTGCAGTGCACCGGTACATTTCTACGACCTATGGACACTACAAAAATACCAAAACTAATTAAAAATATCGGTGTGTTTGTGCGATACTGCGCATCGGTGCGTTTATGTGAGACTATGCACTGGTGCATTTGTACGACCTATGCGCACCACACAAATACCGATACCAATTATAAATCTCAGTGTGTTTGTCTGATACAGAGCACCAATGCATTTCTATAATTCTACATACTGGTGTGTTAAGACGACCTATGGGCACCGCACAAATCCCAACCCATTTAGAACAGCCTTGTGTGTTGTATCACCAACACTGCGCCCAGTGCAGTTTTATACCTTGATGGCCCGGTGCATGCACCTTCGACCACCTCGGGCCACCTTCTAGATGACACGTACCGGTGTGTTGAAACCTTAGTAGTGCACTGATGAAAAAACATTCGTAATAACCTCTGGCCACCAAGTTTTTTTAGTTGTGTAGAATTTCCGTTAAAATCTCCGCCAAAACCTATGTAACCATAAACGAATGTTACAGCAAATGTTTTTTTGACAATTTTGGTCAATTTTATAACACTAAAAAACTCCTTTATAACCTCCACTAGAGGGTATTTTCCTTGTAGTGATAGATTTTCCTATCCTTGGTCCTCACAACATCATTTCTTATCATATCATCTTGTGATATTTCATCCTTAATTCAGTTTTCTGGCCAACGCCACTACATTTTTGGCACCGTTGCTGGGGAAAAAATTATTGGACTTTGGCATTACACAAATTTTCATCAATCTTCATTATCTTCTAATCCATTTCATCTTCTTAATTCGTCAAGCACCACATTAGTTTGCACTTTGATATCTCACTATTCTTCTTATCACCTTTTTCTCTTCTCTGTTTTCACCTTAGCACTTGAACATTTGGGTTAGTTTCATGTTTGGGTGGTGACTCCACTTATTCATCCATTCAAAAAGGCTTACATTAGAAATAATCGTGGTAGCTTGGTTAACTCTACTCTCAGGCCATGGTTAAACAAATTACATTCTAGTAAGCATTAATTTTTTCTCAGACAGGAAGCCTTCCTTGATATCCACCTACTTATGCCTCACTAACTTTTCATTTTTTTCATTCTAGATTTTAGAGATAGATTCAATGTCAAGTGGCGACTCAACTTCTTTCATTTTTTACAAGAATTCCTGCTAGAAGATTTCCTCTTGTAGATCTCTTCATTATCTTGAATAGGGTTATCTCTCTCTATCATCCATTAGCTTTCATTTCCCTTAAGCAAGTCATCATGGATGACTTTTCTACCCCTTGTCGTTTTACTAACATTCAAGGTTATCCTCATGACCTTCCAGAAAATGAATATGAGATTAAAGAATTGACATAAATCGCTAAAATTATGCGAGATGAACAAAGAAATAAATTCGCTAAGACTCACAGATTTCATTAAGAGGTTGCAAGAGTTAAAACTTGATAGTAATCAAGAAGTACTACATATTGTAGATCTTGTGACCACTTTCATGAGGAGTCCACTTGTGCCTTTGCAAGTAAACTCATCGATAGTGGAAAGGAAGGGACTAGTAACCAAGTTGATCATTTTGACAATAAAAAGTGAAACAATATGCATCTTGTTAAGGAATTAACTCAAATGATTAAATAAATGAAATCTGCTCAAGCAACATTAATAACATATCACACCAAAGAAATTAATTTTATGGGGAACAAGCTACAGGCAATGGGAGTTACTCAGTATAATCAAAAGATCAATTTTCAGAACATGATAGATACCATAGAGGAAGAACATGTTGAGGAGCTAAGTTCAATAAAAGAAATTCATAAGAAAGAAATGAATTATATTCAATAAAATAATAAGAAAATGATAAATAACATGGAAGCTAATGAGATCTCTCTTCATAACATGTTATTAGCTAGAGAAGAAAAGCATGTTGAGGAACTAAAAATCATGGAGAATAATCATTCTAATCTGATGACCACCATGCAAGACCATTTAATCACCATTGAAAAAAATCATGCCGAGGAAATAAATGCTATTAAGGATGAGCATTCCAACCAAATCAATGCCATTGAGAATAGGCTGCAGAACTTGATTAAGACCATGGAGGTTGATCATGTACAACAAATGAAAATTATGTAATTGATACATAATGACGAAATGAATGACATAAGCATTGAACAATGAAATTTTCAAAGTAAGCTACAAATTATGGAAAAATCACAGGTTTAGGAACTCCATCCAAGACCAAAGGATCCAGTACATGAACCTCCTAGCTTTCCAAAGCAACCTTCATATTATTATGAATAAGTCATTGATTCCATTGAGAAATGGATAAAGAAGGATGATCCAGGTTCAGAGGATAATAAGGGAAATCATATTGATTTTTGCAACACTGATCTAGTAGTGTTTACATAGTAGGGTCATGAAAATAAAGAAGAGAAGGTAAAAAAAATCGCGGACATTCCAAATGTTCTAGATGAGCATTGTCCAAATCAGATAGAAATTTGCACACTGATCGCATTAACATCAACATCGTACCTTGTGGAAAGAAATCCTAAAAAGAAAAAGAGAAGAAGAAAGAAGTTTGATGCATCTGATGGCAAAGAGCTGCTCTATATTTGGATGGGTCAAAGTCCTAGAATTTTCAGAATTCAGCATGGCACATCCAAGAAGCAAGCCACAGACTTGTCAGAGAGTCGACTAATGCTTAGCATGCACTATGTTGAAGATATATGATTCTATAGGGAATCTTTGTATATCTCTAACCCTACTCTCTTTACTTTCAAGTCATTTTTCACACATTTATATTATGTCTTTTCTATTTCAGCAGATTTTTCTATTCCAACGATATTTACAATGCATACAAAATGATTTTGATTTTGAATGGATGTCTATTTGATGGACTTATGTTTCATGGATGCAGGATTCTCGAGTTCTCATGTTACTCTATGGAAGCAATGTGTCCCCATATGGAGCCAGATGTTGCACACATTTTGTCAAAGTTCAAGAAGGCATATATACACAAATATTTTTTCAAAGGATCTTATCATCTTTCAACAATTTATATGTGTCATTATAAACCCATTTTGCAAGTTATGTAATGTAAATGATGCTAGTAAGACCATTAATGTATGTAACAACCTCGGTAAGCCTATTATTATGGTGAGAATTTCATCCTAATATGTTTTTCATCTCACTGACTCATATGTCTTTCTAAACACAAATGATCAGCAAAGTTTTTTCCTCCAACCTCACCCCAAAGCTAGGGTGGAATTATTCATCAAAGTCTTAGGTGAGTCCTAGTGTTCTAGTTGAGTCTTATGTAAAAGTGATTTGGGAATAATTTAAGACAGTTGGCTAGATTATTTTATTACAAATCACTTGGTTTGCTAGATCATGTTGCGTCATAGAATTGAATATGTAATTTCAGGGTCTAAGTTGAACGAATATTTCCCCTTTGAGGGTTGAATTGTAAATATTATGTAAAATATAATTTAATGCATGGCCCCTCATACTTAGACACCATGGTTAAAATATTAGAGGCTTGAAAAAACATTAGATCCTCTCAAGTGTCAATTAATTATTATTATTATCATTTTTTTCTGGAAAAATAAAATAAAATCCTAAGACATAAAATTAATTAATTTAGAGTCAAATTTAAAATCTCTAAGTGGAAAAATTGGTGGGTCTTAAAATAGTTATTTTTTGGAGGTCCTCCACCAAGGGAATATTGGATATTTCAAGAAAAATTAGACCTTGGACCTTGGTGGTTAAGTCAAAGTCAAATTTTTAAGGAAATTAGCCCAAAATAATTAATTTTGAGCTTAAAAAATGGAATTAAATGAGAAATCCGAAAATGCCACAAAAATAAAAATTCAACAACAAAGATTAAAAGATGATTGATTATTTTTCAACGGCCAAGATTATTTTGATAAGGATCATTCCAACTAGCCATTATTTGTCCACGTGGAGGATTTATCTTTAATTTAGATAGTCATTTGAGTCTTTAGCCATCTGATTTCTGGATAATAAATTGCCGAAGCATTTATGTAACACTATTGTCCCACCAGGAACTTTTATTTCTATTATAATAAATACTTTGGGGTGCAATTCAAGGTGTTCCATGTTCGTTGATTTTTGGTATGTCCTAGCTACATGCTTTCCTATGTTGTGCTGATAAATGATAAATATGTTTTCATTAGATGGAGATAAAGTCATTCTATTGATAGTTTTGGGCTAATATTAGATGATTTGATTCACCATATGATTAACAAATTTTCTTGAGATATATACATAGTATTTGCAGATACTCCAGTCCTTGGTCTCCAAGTTCGCAAACTATGGGTAGGAACTGACTTTGCTTGGATCCTAAATATTTATATGGTGAATTTAATCTTCGCTAAGGCCATATCGTGCATTGGGTTTCTAAAGTATTTTTAGCCATTTATCAAAACAAATATCCATAAAAAAAAACATTTTTCAAAACCCTTGTATATTTGTAAATTTTGTGAATAGATTTGTAAATTATTTTGGCTAATTGGGATTTTGGGGTTTTGAGATTGTGTATATATTTTTGGTATTGAGTGTTTTATCTCCTTTTTTGCAAGTAAATTCAAGAGACGAAGCTGGAATAGAGCTGGATCTAGGCCCTTGAGGGTGAGGTCTAGTCTCTAGAAATTTTGTAGGGCCAACCATAATAAAATTTGCAGCAAATTTTAGATCTGAAGGAATAATTTTTTTTGAAGCTTGGGTTTTGAGTTTCAGCCCTGCCAGGCCTAGAATCAGCCTCTCCAAGGCCAACGTCCTCCTCTATCCTCTCTACGTCAGCCTTAGGACCCCTGACATCATCTTTTGGAGGCTGCTTGAGGCCCGTGTCAACCTCTAAGGGTCTATGTCAACCTCTGAGGGCCAATGTTGGCCCTTTTTAGCCTCTTGGAGGTTGGTTTTAGCCCTTCTGTGCCCCGACCTCCCTTTTTTGGCCTCCTTGCCTTGGCCATGGCCTTTGTAGGGCCCACAACAACCCTAAAAGGACTCCAAACCCTAGCTGCAACCATAAGAGTGCTTACTCCTCCCTGCGTAAGGCATTATAGGGCATTTTCTCTTATTTCCCCTTCTCTTCCATAGCCATTGAATTTCTCAACCTTTTCTTGGCCTCCTTCCTCCTTTTTTCATCCTCTTTCACCTTTTCCTAGCCCTAGTTTGCCCTAAATCGATCTTTGATTTTTCTAGACTGAATACTTGGTGGTTTTGGAGGTTTTTGGCCTAAAAAATTATTATTTTCATGTGCAAATATCATCCTAAAATTTCAGCAAATTTGGACAAAGGGATCTTCAAGGCCTTGGGCCTAGGGTTTGCTCTCTAAACCCTAGTTTTCTCACTATTTTTCTACTGTTGTAAATTTTATTCTATAACAATGATATAAGTTCCCTAAATCTACATCTAATTAGTCAAAATAACTCAAAAATTGAAAAATTAAATTTTCTAATTTTTTGGCCACTTGGGCATCTAGGATATAGCCTAGATTTAACACTTTGCTTGCTAGAATTTTCTACATAAATTACTGAATCGAATCTGAAATTTTCTGAATCACACACCTAAAAGGGCTCAAAAACATAATTTTCCTGTTTCGTAATTTATGCCAAGTTTTGGCTTGAAGTAACACTTGTTGTAGCATCACTAACTCACTGATTTGTTGATTTACTTACTATTGTAACAAGGTATATCAGATCTGATATAATTCTGAAATTTGCATCATAAGGGGTCTAAAAACCTAACTTTTTTGTTTGGAAAGATGATTCTTAAATTTTGGGTATATTGTGGAGCTAATAAATCACTGCTATCACACTTTCTCATTATTGTAATAAGTGACTCAGATCTAGTTTTCTGAATACTGCGTCTTAAAGTGGGATAAAACTCATAATTTACGTTAGGAAAAGTATTGGGCATCTTATTGAGCATATATGTCTATCAATATGCTTGTTGTTTCTTGGGTATATATTGATTTACTTATTGTTGTCCTAATCTCATCACACATGTCTTTTTCATAGTAGTTAGTTGTGATTAAGCTCTAATAATTGATTATCTTGAATTAGATTTGGGAATTCACAACTTGGAACTTAAAACACTCATTTAAGTTCTAATCTTGTTGATGAATTAAGTCAATTTGGGCATTATAAATATAATTGGCATTGTGATAAGAAAATTTTGAATAATTGTGATTTTCATCTTGTAATCATTGGCTAGTTGATGAGTGGATACTCTGTTCTAAGTAACTTCTGGATTGGTTTATTGGCATCGAGTTAATTTGCATTGTCTTAGTGATGAGATTACATAAATTATTGAAACTTAAGATAATCTCTAATTAAGAACTTCACTTATCCCTCTTTGCATTTCATCCTAAGATTAGTTGCATTAACAACTTACCTCCAAGCATAAGCTTGGTTGTTAGACTCTTAGGACAACCCTTTCTTATTTAGCTTGAGGGATTCAGTTCTTTTTAGTGGTTAAAACAATGACCTTGTAGTCATCAAAGACAATGTCTTTGCAACGCCGGAGGAACTAAGTGGTTGGAACACAGGGGGAGATATCATTAATCAAGCCTCTACTTGCTTCCCGTTGGCTTCCATCCCAAAACCTACTCCTAATATTGATCTCAAAAAAATTAAGGGGAAGGTTAAACTTAGACTAGGAATTTAACTTAAAATAAACAAGATCCTTGCATTTCACCTAGATCTTAGGACTTGCACCTCATGTAGGTTAGTTCATAATCCAAGCAAAAATTGCCCATTTGGTTACATGGTTCTAATTTCTAATAAGTAAGAATTTTTTACTCCATCAGGAGCTGGTATCAATATCAAATATAATCGAATCCTTAATCTTGTTGAATTTCACTAATTAGCTAGGTCACTCAATTGTGTCTCCTGGACAAGTTGGTTCGAAACTTGTCTTCCATCACTTCATTTCCATAGAGACTACCCCCCACAGCCTATTTTTGGGAGACATATAGAACATAGTGGGCGCGTATCAGAGTGGCAACCCCCACCTTAAGTTGTTGTTGTGGTTCTCGTACAATTTGAGCGACAACATGCCCAATTTTGGACACTTGGAGCTCTTAGATCAGGACCTAAAAGGCCTAGATCGAACCTCAAATTCCCAATGCACTCCACTGATAGGTTGAATGACTCCTTCTAAGGTTGACATTGGACCCGACCCTAGAGGTTTGGGATGGATGATGGCTAGTCACATTTGCTTCAGAGTTGCTTTTGAAATTTTAAGATCAAGTGTCTGCAAGATGAATTAACATAGCACAAGACAGAAGACCTAGAAATTTCTAAAATAAAACCCCAAGTTATTATTTACAAATGAGAAAAATAATTTACAAGGGTTAGAAATAATTTATAAAAATCTACAAGAGAAAATTAGCTCTAATTAGAAAATAATTCATTAATATCCCTAGTATATTTTAAACAATATTTTTTGATAGAAATAATTTTAATTAAATGCACAAATCCAAACTTTGCATATAATAAATTTGTTAGATAAGCTCACGGTCCAAAAAAATGTGATCATATCGAAGTCCATGAACTTGGTCTTTCACCAAGGGTTGAATCACCTGAAATTATCTCTATACACTTGAAAGATAGATCATTAGCTTCATAGGGGTTTGATTCACACAAATAGGCTAGTGATATAGATATACCTGCTAGATCCACCAACTTCAATGTGTTTACTCTAGCCCAAAACCTAAAGCGAGATACCTACACTAATAGATAGTCCAACCACTGGCTATGAAATAATGATCTTCAGTTAAAACATAAAATTGGAGCACTAAACCAATTTAGCACATACCATGATTTATTTAGTGAGTGACACTTTGAATTGAAACCACAAAGTCTTTTTAATGATGCAAAAATTCTTGCATAGCTTAGCTCAGTATGAAATATTTTCAACAACAATTCATTGTTCAATGAGGAGTTTGAGAGCTTCCTTACATAGAAAAAATGATAGGGAATAACCCCTCCAAGTGGAAATAACGGCTAGTTGGACTTGATCCATGCCAAAATCAAATCTTGTCCCTTGATCTTGAAAAAACTAGAATTTGTTGATGAAGCCCTTGACCCTGGTCAAAAAAATATTTTTCCCACCCTTTTTTCCTTGAAAACTGATCCTTGACTCAACCAACATTGATGGAGGACCTATAAAAATTTAATTTTCCTTTGATTGAGGACCTCTAAAAATTAACCTTTTCTGGACTCACGAATTTTTGAGGGGTGAAAATTTTCCACTTGGAGGGTAGTTAATTTTTTATTCATTTTATTTTTTGGATAATTTCTAGCTAATATTAAGTTTTTTTTTTCTAGAAATTAAAATTAAAAATAATCAACAAGGGATTAATTATTTTTCCACTCTCTAAGTGTATCTAAGAAAATATTTTGTTAACGATGTTCTAATTATGAGGAACCATTAACCATTCACCAAAATATTTCTAAACACACTTTTACATCAAATATTACAATATCAACCATTAGAAGGGGAAATACACATAGAAATAGACCACTTTAGACTCAACCAAATTCCGTGACAAGACACATGATCTAGTATGAAAAATACGTAGACTTGATAAACACTAGGACTCACCTAAGACCTCATCAATGAGTTCCACCCTTGCTTTGGGGTTTATATGGGAGAAAAAAATTCCCAATTATCCATGTTTACAAGCACAAATAATTTGGGAAAACTCCCTATAGTGAAACCCTTTGAGAAGAATCATAGGCTTACCTAGTTGTTTTTACATGGCTTAATAGTCATACTAGACGTATTTATAATAATTTTGTAGAATTTGGGATTACAATGATGAAATTGACTAAAATTTTTGGATCCAATGCTTTATACTCTTCTTCTCAAATTGTTTACATGTACATGGTTAACATCTTTCTCTACTTGGGGACATGTTACTTCGTTGAAGGAATGTGGGAATCCAAAATTTTGTATCTAAGAAAACAAAGAAACATCATGTAGATATCCACTCTAAATCAAAATCATCATCATCATCATCATCATCATCATATATATATATATATATATATATATATATATATATATATAATTGTTGGAGCGGGGTCCCCTGGGGTACATTATTGAGTAACTTTTGTATGTAATGTTGCACATGCGTGCTGCGTGGAAAGGTCAACAGCATTTGGGGTGGGTCAAAGTCCCTCTTTTATTAAATGGGTTATAAGGGTACACTGTGAGCCTCAAACCATGGTTTGAGACCATAGTATTTGCGTGCTAAGCTAGTATAAATATGTATGGGTCAAGTCATGAAGATATATATCTTTTTGGTTATGATTATGTTGATGAACATTGTGTAAGGGTTTTTTTTCTAAGTCTCAGTTTTTGAGTAGAAAGGCTCCTGCTAGCTGTTTGCGCGAAGACCTAGTCTTGGCTGTGTGCACGAAAGGGGTAATTGTAAGGGAAAATTATGTTTGTACTAAACTGTTGGAAGCGAACACAAAGACTAGTTTTGGTGAAGCCCTTGTGTTATGTATCTGTGTTATCTGTTTACTGTTATTGTTTTGAGATCACTTTACTTTTGTTGTATCTGTGTAAGTAAAACTGTCGTTTATGCATGAATATATGTTGATGGTTGAATACCTGAATATATTTGCTTAACTAATTGTGCATTACATAGATCTAGTTATGTTCTTATATATCTGCGACAAAGTCGATCTGTGATTCATTTGTATATGCATTATCTACATTCTCACAAGATGATCTGATAAGTATTGTTGTGCATATGCATGGATATGTTTCCGATCTACAATAAGTTATGCAAAAAACCTGTTTAGGGCTACCACATTAATTTCTTCCTCAAGGTGCATAAACCTGGTTCCAACACCCCCCCATACTGCTTCGGGTGAGACTTTGATCTACGCAAGTAGGTCATTGCCGAAAGAGCTAGTAGTTGGAGGGTTTGTTGGTTGCACGATAAACTATGAACCTAGGTCAGGACCCCTCAAGCCAACAATCATCAAATGTAAATCATCTCCTGGATTATAAATCCTATTCTAAGAATGAAACTTAATGACATAAAACATAAATGTTGAAATGAAAACTATCTAATGACAAAAATAAAATTATATTCTAATAATAGAAATGAAACATATCTAAGAGATTAGGGTTAGAGATACAATACAAAGGATGCCCTATGGTACCAAATTTCATTTTTGAAGTCTGATATGAAGAATATATCTGCTCACAAGTGGATCCAATGGCTGCTTATATGATGTTCCTTGTTGAATCTTGATTCTCTTTGGTTGATGAAGGTTCTCAATGTCATGTGCCATAATCTCATCAAATATCTTCCTATTTCCATTTTTGTTCATGATATGTGATGATGTGGCATCCTGGGATTTTTTTGTTTTGGGACAAAAGAATTCATTCACCACTGCGTTATATTCTGTAGGATGCTCTTGAATCTTTGTATCATTAGGCATTCTTGGGTTTTCAACATGATACCTTCTTTCGGCTGCCTTGTATAACTTGACGATACGACCCTCAAGTGCAGGAATAGTGGAATATGATAGATCCAACTGAATACATCCTTCAAGATCTGATGTGAAATTTCGAGACAAGAGCATTCCCCATACATCAAGTACATCAATAATGGTAATATCCATAATAATTATCTTGTATGGGAAGTTTTCTAAGCAGAATTGAAAATATTTAATTATGTCAAGGACTTCAATTTTATTGGAATCCATGGAACATATATTATGATCAGGCCTTGATATTCTCAACTTCAACTGATCCATAACCTTTTTAGTCATGACATTGGTTGAAGCTCCGAATTCCAACATGAATTTGTGCAATAAATGATAATTACCATCGAAGTAAAAAATAATGGATGATTATCTTCATTCATCATGTAACAATTTAATTCCTTCAACTTAATTTCTTCATTCTTATGGTGATCATCAGTGTTATCTTGTTGAGAGATTCATATAGCCTTTAGAAACACTTCTCTTTGAGATGGAATCTTTAAAATCTCAACAACAGGGACAAATATATTTGCATTTATTATCCATGTTACACAATCCTGATTGATAAGTTTTAGAGGCAATTTGTTTCTTATTCTTATGTTTACTTTTATCCTTACTCTTCTTGTGATAAGTAAATCCCTTACTTCAAGCGATCTCCAAGATCTGTTCCTTAGATGACTTCTCTCCATATATCAGTGTAATTGGATCCTTGTTGTCGTTGAAGTTATTAATGGTGATGGATGAAGGGATTATTTCCACATCAGGATCTTCTGCTTCAGTAGACAAATAAGAATCTTGACTAATTATATTCATATGCTCAAATGTTCCTTCCTCCAAGATTCTTCTCGAAAAAGCACAAGAGATTTCTTCATGGAAGCTTTCGCAAGGTCTATAAAAAGGAAATGGTTGATCAACCATATTGGTATATTCCAGTGGATTAGGAGGCCTATTCTCATTTGGAGTATTATTCTTTGGCCACGCATTATTATTACCTCAGTCATTATTATTTCTAGGCTGAATATTCTGAGCTTGGGATCTTTCCATCTGAATAAGTCTAGCTTGCATAACATTCATCTCTCTAGCATGTTCAAAATTCATGTCTTTAATTGTCTAATTTAACTCTTTGATGGGATCATGGTCAACTTATTTGATTTCTTTCCCTTTAGCCTTAGTTGGACCTATTTCAAAACAAGGAATTTCAGACTTTCCAGATGGTTTCTTATCTTTTTCCAAACTTCCGACTAAAGTCTGAGCAACTTTTATATAGTTTGGCTTGACAAACCTTAAATCATAAGAAATATCAACCATGAATGCATCCAAATAATATTCTTGCAGAGATTTATCAATTGGTTTACATTATTGATGCATCTCTTTGACAATTCCATCAAAAATTTTGTTAAACTCATCAACTGTCTCATTCTATTTCTTATTTATATTATTGATGTGATGGTTCTAAGAAATTATATCCCCTCCTTATTATACCCATACTTGTATTTTAAAGCATTAACAATGGATTACATAGAATCAAAGGATTTATCAGGCTTATCCAAGAACCAATCCATTGCATATTCTTCCAGAGAAAGAACAAACAACTTCATTTTAAAATCATCGTGATTATATGCACCTCGAATAGCATATTTCATCAAAAAAGTTTTAAATGCTTTAAGATGAGCTTCAACACTGATTGCATTATTCCCTTGAAAAGTAGGAATCTTATCCAAACCAAACTCTGGGAGATCATGAAGTTGGCCTTGAATGTTTCCAAAATTGCAAGGAGAAAACAGGTCCATGATGTCCTTCCCGACAAGGTCAGGGAAAAGCAGATGGATATCAAGGAGGGCTTCCTATCTGAGAAAAAATATATGCTTACTTGCATGTAATTTTTTTAACCGTCTCTAAGATCCTTTTCAGGATCAAGAGTGGGTTTAACCAAGCTACTGTGATTTCTTCTAGTATATACACTTGTGAATGGATGAACAAGTGGAGTCACCACCCAAACAGGAAACTAACAAAAATTTTCAGGTGCTAGATAATGATGTGATGGTAAGGATGAAAATATGAGATGTCATGAAAATCAAGAATCAAAAGATTTCCATAAAATGTTGTGATGGTGCTGGATTAAGGAAAAGGTGAGGATCCAAATGTCATAAATCCAAGGACCAAAATATTTCTCCATGACAACAGTGCCAAAAAATGTTGTCGCTCAAATTGTACACAACATTGTGACAACACTCAGGGCAAGGGCTTTCACTCTAATCCCTACCCTCTTAGTTTAAGTTTTCTCCTAACTGCAGACTAATGGGGGTTGTCCCTATAGATGAGATGATGAAAAACCTGTTGGGGACCAACAAGTTAAGGAGACATAACTGAATTGCCTAGTAACTTGGTTGAAATTAAGAGGCGAGAATTATTATTAAGAACACTTTGATTAGATTGTTCAATATTTTAAGTTAGAGACCAATGCCTTAGGAGATTAATTACTTGCAAAATTAAGATTAAATTTCCAAGTTACCAGATGAACATATGCTGAAATATGTAAGTTCTATCCTATACGAAGTGTAGGACCTAAAACTATGTGAGATGCAAGTTCTTGGTTACTTTTAATTACATGCCTAGTCTAAGTGATTCTTTCTCCTCAATTCTTTTGAAGCTAGTCTTGAACGCAATATGTGGAGAGAAGTCCAAGGGAAGGAGGCTAGAGTCTCATTAATGATAACTCCCATGGAGTTCTAACCACCCAAGTGCCTCCTTTCCTACAAGGTATTTCCCACAAGAGAAATGCAAGCTCATCGTGTTAGCTGTGGATGAGGGTCTAGACTTCACAAATTGTTTGAAGAAGGTGGTCCTATCTTCTTACAACCAAGCTTATGCCTAGAGGTATGTTTTAGAAAAGCACTTATAACTTAGAATGAGTATGCGATATGTGTGTGATTACTCCAATGAGATTATTAAATGAATTAAGTACTTCATCAAGATAGATTATTTAAGATCCAAATGCTTAAAAATATATCCAATACAAGAGCATTTAGATGAAACACTTATAGAGCAATTGAAATATTATCTCAATTAAACAAGAGAGATGATTTCAAGTGAAAGAAAATTAGCAATTATAATTACTTCGAGAGGCTATTAGACCTTATGTTACTTAAGCACTATGAAATCAGAAATCAATGAAATGTATCTTACAAATAAACAGAGCGTTGCCAAATTAAAAGTCAATGAAGTAATAATTCCCTTAGAGATTGCTAACAATTATTTTTAATATTATTAATGAAACTACCAAAAATTAAATTCCAAGAATGCAAGGATGACAATGGAAGGATGCAAATGCAAGTCAATGAGAATAGCTATAATATGCTATGCAAATATGCAATATGTTAAATGCAATTACAACTCTAACATAATAAAAGAGAGAGATGTTTAAATGGCAATGAAATGTTGGGAAATGCTACAAGAATGATGCAATGGAAGGCTATTATAAAGACACCAATGTAACTTGAAAGAGCTAGTTCCATTGCAAAATCGGCGTTGTAGACCAGTCAACCAATTACACAATAGTCCAAAATCTACTTGAAAAAAAATGGCTATTCCAATGATAAGACCGTAAGCAATTGTGAAATGATTCTTGGACTAGTTAGGATTATTAGAATTTAGTCTTGAGATCTTAATGCAAAAATGATCAGACATATTTTCACCGATAGGCGTTTTCTTTGCTAGCTTGGGGTGAGAAAACATTATTCACCCCAGCCAATAGAAAAGTTTAAATATCGCCTTTCTGACCAATAATATTTTGCCATGTGCCTGTCGCTCCGACCAATAAAATTTTACCAACTGTCCAGATTGTTATCACCCACGTATTATGCTACTCCCTGTTTTTGCAACTCTCTACCCTCAGCACCATACTGTGCCCTCCCTTCCACTTTTCGTTTCAAGAGCCTCCTCTCTCAGAAGTTGTACCCTTCTCCTTCATCCTGTTCAATCGACCCGTCCTCCGCCATACTTCCAGCATTGAATTTCACTGAGCATCATTCATTGTGTCCCTCACATGGTGTCACCTGTGTTAAAGAGTGCTTCTATTCACAAGCCATCTCAAACAAGATTTCTCAAAGTTATAGTTTTATGGTCCGTAAGCACATAAAAAAGTGTTCTGAAAAGAAATGGGAAATACCATGGATTTTTTTAGTCATATTGTTGTGGAAATACTAATCTTCCTCGGGAAAAATAACCCCAAATTATTTTGGAAGGAACTCCAACAAAGAAAGATGCAAACTGAAAAAAATATTACAGCTTTTGAATGGTTTGACTATGCAAGACAACTGTATGAGCAGGATCCCAAGGTTGACCCTCCTCCCTTGGTCAACACTAATACAAAACTCTTAACGGTGCAAGAGGTAGAGAAGGGTATCAAGAATTTGGGTGTTGGAAAAGCAAAAGACTTAGTTGAGCTCTAGGCAGAGTATCTAAAGTGGGGCTAAAAAATTCTGGCAGCTCACATTACAAAAATTTTCAACAGCATCCAACAGGGGTTCCCCACTGATTAGAAAACTAGTTTGGCAATACCTCTTTTCAAGAGTGGTGACGTCAATAACCCCTACAACTATAGGACCATAATGATAAACCCCTTGTTTGCAAAGTTATTTGGAAGCATGTTAGAGAATACAATCAACAAGTGGGCAGAAGAAAGAGATAAACGTGCCAAAGGACAAGCGGGTTTTAGTCCTAAGAATTCCACAGCTGATCATGGTATAACTCTAAGGCATATCATTGAGAAAGTTTGGGAGAAAAAGGAAGAAGTCTTTTGTTGTTTTGTTGATTCAGAAAAGCCTTTGACACGATCCCTAGTGGTAAGCTTTGGCACAAAATGGAGGAACTGGGAGTTCCCAATAATTTGAGAGCAGCTCTGCATAAGTTGTACGAAGAGGTGAAACTCAAAATCATAACTTCAGCAGGCATTTCTGAAAGTTTTAGAAGTGATATCAGGGTCAAAAAAGGTTGTCCATTGTCTCCTACCCTCTTTGGGTTATATATTGACAAACTGGAAGAGTGGCTAAATTCACAAGGGGGTGGCGGGATACAGTTGGGCAAGTTTGTTATAAGGCTTCTTTTGTATGTAGATGACCTTATTCTAATTGCTAATTCTGCTCGTGGTTTGCAAGAGCACTTACTTTCCCTAGAGCATTTTTCTAGAAATGTGGGGATGCAAGTCAATAGCAGCAAAACGAAAGTAGTGGTTTTATCTAACAAAATAAATCATAACCAACATAACTTCTACGTTGAGGGAAACATTCTCGAAGAAGTTGCGGATTACAAATACCACGGAATGGACTTCAACAAAAATCTAAGCTAGGGTGGATGTAGAAAGAAAAGAACTTTGGGGGGTTGGAAAGCATTTTATGCTCTTCAAAATAGGTGTAGAGAGGCAGAGTTATGGGACTGGAAAACCACTCTAACTCTTTTTGGGCTGCTAGTGATTTCGGTGATTATCTATGGCTGTGAACTGTGGGCCAATAGTACATCCGACAGGCAGTGGAAACAAATTGAGAAAATTCATAAGCGTTTGATCACAAACAAATTCAAAATCAAAAGTGCAGTTCCATATGATATCTTGTTAAGTGAAACAGGGGTGGCTCCTATTGAAGCAATGGCTATGATATGGATCATAAGGTATTTTAAAAAAAATTGAGCAAATGGAAGAGGGAAGATGACCTAAGGTTGTGTTTAATGACATATTGTGCACAAGAAAGAAAACTTGGATGCGACAAAATAACAAATAGTTTAGCAAATGGGGCATTTTCTTGAGCACGTGTCCTACAAGCAGTAAAGAGATCAAAGATTTTATTATGGATAAGTTTCACAAATGTACTTGGGAGAAGGAGTTAGGAATATATATATATTAAAGAGTTTAATCCCTCTCATAATCATCAACAAAAAGCATACATAGGGGCCAATATTTCTTGGAGAGCCAAAATTCTTATCGCACAATTAAGGACTAATTTGCATCAACTCTGTTGTGAAACAGGGTGCTGGAAAAGGCCAAAAGAAGTGTGGGAGGAAAGAGTGTGTATTTTCTGCTCTTCGGGAAAAGTGGAAACAAAAAAGCATTTCATTTTAGAATGTGAGGCCTTCAAAGACAGCAGAGAAAGGTATGCAGATATTTTGGTAGCTAGCTCCTGGGATATTATATTCAACAACGACTTTGTTAAGAAGTTGGGCGAGCTTATTGTGAAACTATACAGGAAAAGGGAAGAGTACAAGAGTATTTAGCCTGGTGGACGTTAAAATATCTTCTTCTTCTTCTTCTTCTTTTGTGGCCCTTAAGCATAAACATAGTAAGTATGAGAAAAAATATTTATGAAGAGAAATGGGAAATAGGGGGCTTTTTCATTCATATTGATGAGTAAGCTGAAGTTTCCCATTTCCCCTTAACATGGAGAGGTCTTCAACTTCTGCAGTTAAAGATAAGTTCAGAAATGTTGCAGCGTATGAGGAGCAGGAAGAACCCATCTATTGCAGACCATGTGGATGGTAGTGCAGACAGCCCAAATTATTCCCATGCTGAAGATCAGTCATGGCATTCGCACTATACTTCAAAAATCACAATATACTTCAAAGGAGGAACTTTTGATGATGAATATATTATTCTAATGCTTCTGACGCTGGTATTGCAGAAATGTCAGATCTCACATGGCGTTGTCTTCATTATAGTTTTGATGTAGATCTTGAGAATGGTCCTAATCCCGAGGTGAAGGCACAAGAATGGAATGCACCTTTTAATCAAGGGAGAAAATTAGATAGAATTGGGAGTTGGTCTGAGAAGGAGTGTAGAATATGCCATCTTACTTTGGAAACCAACCAAGAGGCAAGGGCATTTATTGTGTTGGGTTTTTCTTGCAAGGATGATCTAGATGCTACTCACAAGCAGTGTGTAGAGCCCTGGTTCAAAATCAGGGGTAAAATATATATATATTTTTTCCCAGTACCATCTTTTTCTTTTTTAAGTATCTATACAGTGATTTCTTATTGGCTATAACACCTTAGACTCAAGTTCATGGCTTGATTTTATGTGTGCCTATTCCACTTGTCGTAGGTTCCTAGGTTTTATCTTAGATTCCTATCTATGTTACCAAAAACATGACTAGGGGACCTGTTTTTCATTTCGTTCATGTTGTTGTATCTGTTCTTGTCTTGACACTAAAATAGTGCATTTCTAATCAATTTTGCGACACAGGCAACAACCTGATATGGATGTTTTTCCAACCGCCAGTCCAGTGTGTTCAGGAATCTCCTGGTGAAGCTCTTGCACAATACACAGTTTCATGGTGTTGGTATGAGGATGTTACAACTTCTTGATATTGAAGGTGTGCACTTGAAAACCATATTGGAGAGGTTGCAGTCACCAAATCTCATATGGCTCTGCTGGCGTGGTTGTCCAGACTCTTCCCTGCCTCCCTGGATTCCAATGAAGGACTTAAGTGTTTTACAGGTGCGCGATAGTGTATTGAAAACATTGTGGCATGGAAAATCACAAGTGCGAAGATCGTTGAGTCAAAGTTAGGCATTTTGAATGGTGTCCTTTAATTATAATAATTTTAGAGTTTTTGAGTTTTTAGTTGAAAATGGGTGAATTTTTTTGTTTAAATTATATTTTTGTTGTTGTTCAAAATGGATTTTTAATTAGAAAATAGGTAACCGGTATCAAACATATGTAAAACATTTTCTGTCATGACAAAATGGTGTGTTTTTTCTCCTTAAAACAATTCCAGTCGGTAAAATGTTGTTGCTCTTGATTTGATTATTCGATGTTTTCCAGCCATCTTATGTCCATTCATTTAAACCTATATCTTTTTATATCGAAGACTTTCATTTGATGTTTGGTGATGGTACAAATTCAAATGAAGTACTATTTGATATTAATTTTAATGCTGGACATTTCTGTATGTGAAAATGATTTAATTCGTGCTTGCATACTGCATATAAGTTAAAATAGTAAGCGATTTGAACTCTGAGTATCATAAAATTATTGAAACTTTACATAATCATATAACCCTAATACAGTGAATGAATGTCTCATAAGCTTGACCGCTCTAATGATTTATGGAAACAATTTGATTCTTTTTTATGATTTGAATTTGTTGCATAATGGTTTAACTTATTTCTGAAAGAACGTTCAAAAGTGGTTTTACATGCTTTACCTGATGCAATTTTGCAGCGTTTAGCATCGAAACATCACTAGGAATCAAACAGAGCCCATCGATTCTTAAACATCCTATTGAAGGATGCTAAAAATTTGCTTGGTTTAAGTGATTGTTCTGTTTCGTTAAGGACTACAATATCTCATGGGTTTCATAAATCTGGAATCGGAATTATGCGAAGGAACAAAAAATAATCAAGGCAATTTTGTTTATTTTCATATTTTCCTGGCTATACTTAAAATATTTTCACTTTTAACAGACTCTTCACATATGAATAAAGTGGATCAATGCATGTTTGGTATGGAAATCTAGCTTACTGAGCCTGACCTCACCCAATAAATTCACGGAGCCCTACTGGAATCACTGTCCAAGGGTTTTACCTGTGTAGTTCGAGTATTTACGATAGATTTCTGCTTTAAGGGGATGGTTGAGATGTATGCTTTCTTGCATTCTCATGGGCTGTGAATCGTGAAACCTTGCTTTTTATTTCTGTTCACACTTTAGAAATTTGTGAAGGGTGATACTATGCCCATAATAGATGGTGTATAATGCTTTGAATACATTTACTTGTGGATCGAATACTGTGTATCAACTTGTTTTCGTATGAATTACCTTGAGAATCCTGTCATGTCAAGTCATAAATATTGTTAGATGTTAGGCATATCTTGAATGCTAGTATTTCTTAACAGTTTAAAGCACTGAATTTCACATCTTAAAAATTTATTTCCTTATTAGTGTTGAACCCTTAGTTATAATTTCGAGAGGTAAGATACGGTTTAACATAGATGGACTTTTAAAAACTTTCTTTTAAATCTTATTTACACCTTCATTTCATGGTCAACTTAATATGTGAGCAACAAGTATTACTATCAAACAGATTTTTTAATGTAATAGCAGATTGAATATGAGAGCAACAACTATTAAGTAGATGAGATAAATCACATCAACACATAAACATCATGCACAGAGACACCAGATATAAGTGGAAACCCATAAAGGGAGAAAACCACATCTTATTATTGTTGTGATGCAAAGGCAAGCTCAAACTCCCTCTCACCACTGTTTTCTGCAGGCACCAACCTACAGGAGGCTCTATCCTCAATTCTGCAAGCTACAACTTGCAAGGAAGCTCCAACTCCCATCAATTTTCTGCAGGCACCAACCTACAGGAGGCTCCAACCTCAGTCGGCTACAACTGACATTTTATCAAGCTACAACTTGATGTGGAAGCACCAACTCCCATCTATTTTCTGCAGGCACCAACCTACAGGAGGCTCCTACCTCAGTCAGCTACAACTGACATCTATCAAGCTACAACTTGATAGGGAAGCTCCAACTTCCTTATTGTTTCAAAAGAAAAACACTTGCGGTTGTGGATGCTCCGGCTACATTCCTCCCCTTTTCTCTTTCTCGCATTTCATCAGGTACCTGTCAGAGACTGCATCATATCACTCGTATACATCTTCTCTTTTCTCCTCAATTCTTCTACCATATATTCTCTTATATTCACACTCTCGACCTCTTGCGACTTTCTTATTTCTTCACACATCTTCCAGTGCACACTCTCTCCTCTTCTCATTACAGTTTTCATCAATCTCTCTCTTGAATGTACCCCTTTTTATATAAGATAACTAAACTATTTATTATTTCAAAATAAAATAAACAGCCATGTCTCTTTGCCTTCTGCCTTCTCATCTCTTTTCAGCTCACTCAGAAAAATGTAACTGTAGGTGCTTATTTTAATATTACAATGGGATATTTGCTCTCTTCCGGAGACTTGCCAATGCATCACAACAATATAAATTTAAATAAAACATTTACATTCAAATTACAATGCTTGAACTCCGACTCACTCATTTTGTCTCTTGACAGCTGCGCATTTGTCTTTTTTCTCTAAGTGTCTCTTTGTCCCTTTCTCTTCTCTGTGTGCCTTTGCATTTTTATGAGCAACTGCCTTAACTCTGAATTTATGAACTGCATTTTTATTTTATTTTTATACCAGCTCTTTATATATAAATGAATCTGCTGACTGTAATTCAATCCTTTACACGCAGCAAGTGTCTTGTTGATGTGGCGAGTTCCGCAGGCCGGAACATACATATATTACAATTGTATTACATTAATAATCGCCCTCCCGTTAAGCTGAGGCCCGTGGGTCTACAAACCACGCGGCATGTTTTAATACAACCGCAACCATGTTTTATATATCTCACAGCAATTATTTTATATAAACAATCGCCCTCCACCTTAAGCCTTTGGTCTTATATTACAATCCAATAAATCAAATCACAGCCTCTAATATATGAAGGGGTCCGGCCCCACATCTCTGTCGGCGGATCGGTGGTGTCAAACAAAACTTGCGATTGCGATTGATCAAATGGACGCGATGACCACATAAAACATGGCTCATAGCGCAATCGGGTCCGAACTTTGAACAAATGCAATCGGGGCACATAGTATAAAAGTTCCGATTGCGATCAGAACACGGATGCGATTTGCACATATTAACTCCCGCATATAACAGGATCGGGTCCGCCACTTCAATCGCAACATATTACACAAGTCGTGCGATCAATTGGAAAGTTCCGATTGCGATTAAGATCCCAGATGCGATTGAACCTATTAAATCCATTGTATAATGCCATCGGGTCCGCCACTTCAATCGCAACATATTACACAAGTCGTGCGATCAATCGGAAAGTTCCGATTGCGATTAAGATCCCGGATGCGATTGAATCTATTAAATCCATCGTATAATGCCATCGGGTCTGCCACTTCAATCGCAACATATTACACAAGTCGTGCGATCAATTGGAAAGTTCCGATTGCGATTAAGACCCCGGATGCGATTGAATCTATTAAATCCATTATATAATGCCATCGGGTCCGCCACTTCAATCGCAATCGCAAGTCTTTTAATATGTGTTGCGATTGGGCATTGTTCATTGTATTTTGCCGATGCGATTGGGAAAGGACTTCAAACAAGTTTGAATTACAATTCATACCTCCATCGGGTCCGGACTTCCAATCGCAATCGCAACTCATATGTTCTCCAATGCGATTGACCAATGCCGATGTGATTTGACCGTAACTCAAATATGTATTATCCCCCATTTATACACCCATCAGGTCCGGGCTTCAATCGCAATCGCAACTCTCAGTTGGTTGCATGTTCCGCTGCCCTTGCGATCTCCGATTGCGATTGGGGAGGGGTCCCACCTTATCAAACTTGTTTTATGTGCTCCATAATACAAATGCCTTGGACCTTTGTTTATGTGATGCACTACACATATATGTTTATATATATTTTTTCCACTGGAGTGAAGCGATTCCCGGAATAAGTTTGTGTTATATTATATGTATAATGCCGGTTGGAGTGTACGATTCCCGGAATATGGTTCTGTATTATATGCATTGTATTGCCGCTGGAGTGAAGCGATTCCCGGAATAAGTTTGTGTTATATTATATGTATAACGTCGGTTGGAGTGTGCAATTCCCGGAATTATGCATATGAATGTATCTGCCGGCTTGGGCGATTCTCGGAATTTTATAACGGCTCTGCCTCTGCCTTCCTCCATCCTTTCTTTCTCTGCCTACTTCTTTCTACCTTACTGCCTGCATTCTTTTTTCTTTCTTTTGTGCCTCTTTTGTTTCGTTCCTTTCTTGCCTCCTTTGCTGCTTTTGTTACTTCTTTGTCTCTTCCTTTCTGCTATATCTGTTGTCTTAGTTTCTTTGTGTTCCTTTATCTATTGCGTATATATAATCCACTCCACCTGTTATACTTGTAGCACATCCTATGAGGCTCTGATCTTCTATGCCTTCAATTCAACAGTTCTTTTCCTCAACTTCGAACTCCGCTACGTTACCAGAGTTATGTTCCTCATCTTGATTTAATTCTGCAGAATGAATTGATGTATTCTCCCCAACAGTGCTTCACAGTCTTCCCACTAGAATAATTGTTCCTCATCACTCTGTCTCATTCCTCGGCTACTTGTCTTATGCTCTCTTTGTTTCATCTGCTCCTTGACTGATGCTACTCCTTAATTCTCCTTTTGCTGCCTCAGGTGTTCTTCCTTTTCCATCTCCTTTGCCTTGTTGCTGCCTTAGGTGTTCTTCCTTTGCCATCTCCTTTGCCTTGTTGCTGCCTCAGGTGTTCTTCCTTTGCCATCTCCTTTGCCTTGTTGCTGCCTCAGGTGTTCTTCCTTTGCCATCTCCTTTGCCATCAATGACAACATTTCCAACAGTCTCCCCCTTTGGCATTGATGGCAACACATCCACCAATAATCCAATGCTTCCTCCAAGTCTTCCTCTGTCTAGATTCTTTTAGAAGACCTTTTCTTCTATTACTTGCTTTTCCTCCCCCTTTGACATCAATGGCAAAGGGTTTCACATTTCTTAGTGTAGATTCTATCTTTTCATTTTCTCTCTCTGAGATGTGTTTAGGCATTCTTCTTCTGACTTTGTACCATGCTGCTCTATACTGGTGTACAATATTTTTTGAGAGAACACTTTTGAGAATATTTTAACTTGTATATAGACATTAAGTCGATATCATTCCAAAGTAATGACAGCTATAATTAGACTTGTATAATAAGAGATGCATCATTGGATCAAGACTTAAATATTGTGAATGCTCCGAGTGACATATCAGGCTTGCTTCAACTATACTTTGGTCTATATCTGATGTAGTGTGCCAATATATTTCTGTTGAGGAAGATTGCAGATGGAATATGTCTTCTTCTGCAATAGACATCTGTAGTTAAAATCTATTTCGTTGTGATGATGCCAATATATCTTCTATTGCTGTGGTTCACCTGTACTGCCTATTGTTGGTAATCTGTGCTAAACTGCTGACAGGGATAATACACTTAAAGACTGAAAGGTCCTTGTTGTTATTGTAAATAAATGAATCACACCAGAGCTTACAGTTTATTGTGAGGATAGGGAATATCTTTCAATATAAGAGACTAATGAATTTCACTTCTTACACACTCTTCCAAAACAACCCCTGCAAATCCTTTGTGCTTGAGGTTCTTTTGCCATAGTTCTTTGATCTTGAGGACCTGTATCATATTGTTGTTCCATGATAACTCTTGATATTCTATTGATAGATATGCAACCTGTACCTAGTACCAATTGATATTACCTTGATAAACCATGCAGAGATTTCATTTTAGCTTGCACATGAACCCATAGTTTCCACTATTGATCTTCCCACTGTTCACACCAACAATCATCAATATACTAAATCTGATCTTGGCATCATTAACCTGCTACTTATTTTTTCATCCTGATTTGAAAGAATGTCACTGCATTTTATTTTCTATGACAGTTCCAGAATCACTACTGCTTTATACACTGCTTTATATGCCAATTCAACTGTTATCATGGCTTCTTGATGCCTTTTTAATAATCGCAACCAGACCTCATAACAAACCTTTGAAGATTTGAATATACCACTCGCTTTATAGTTCGCCGCCCGACCTTGTATTAATACTCCATGCTTTGAAAAACAAACTTTATAATAAGACTTTCGGACTGGCCCACCTATGCACCGTACCTCCTCTATCTTCCGCGCACTTTTATTAAACTTCGCGTATCTTCATCGAATAGTCACCGCCGGATGTCCCCTTTTCAAATCAACGGTCCTGAGAAATTCCGCTCGGTGTCTCGGTACTGACGTTAACTTGCGAAATCGCAAGTTAAACGGTGGCTTCCAATACCACCTATGCCACGTGTCAACAATCTTATGGAATCGCTAGCCCTCTAGATAATACTGCCTCCGTACCAAAAGTGGTGCGAAATAATCCGGAAACCATAAGTGGTTTTGCTATAGTGTTTCACCAAGGTTCCGGTCTTCTTTATTAAATAGTCGTTTTTCAGTATATTATAATGATTCGAACCCACTCACGAAGGTTTCGCTCCACCATTCACATTGCGCATTTGACTATGGTTCTGCTTCACCATTCAGAACCCTTGCACCATACATAACCTTTGCCGATTTCCACCATACATAGCATGGTTTTGATTATTCTTATGCAGAGGTTTCTTATGCATTTCTTATAAATATTCTGCTACAGGGTATCATTCATACGGAATTCTCGTCACAGGATTTAACTAGTCAAATGCCTTTGCTGCCTCTGTTCTCCTTCTAACAATTTTGGTCGGCTATTGTGATGGAGACATTTCGTATGGTCTTCTTCTTAAATAGATCTCTCGTTAGAGAAACTTCCTTTCTCTCTTACCGATCTCATAGTCGTTCTCATTCTAAGGTGCTCTTCTTAGACTACTTTCATGGGGTCTATATTTGAATTGCTCTCCCCCTAGGATGTTGCTTCATATTTGTCACTAGATGGATTTTTGCTTTGCTTCCTAGAGCATCTTCCCCTAAGACTATGGAAGATTTGTGATGTTATTAAGATAATAGGCTCCCGCTTTCTCTTTTCCTTCCATACTTTATTGGGGTTCTTCATAATGTATGCACTCCATTTTGATGCATAGCTTTGTTTGATTTTCTTGGATTTCATCATCTATCTGGAGTTCTTTAATATATATGGCAGTTTACTGTCTTTTGCTTTGTGACCACGATTGAGGGATACATAACATCTTATTTGACCAAGGTGCATTTGAGCTGATGTATAATATTTCATTGCCCTTTTTTAACATAATTTGCAATCAATTGATTTATGTTCAAATTCATTGCATGCATAACAGTAGCCATGTAAATGATTTGTGTACCTGGTAGAAGATTTTCTTTTCCATTTTCTTGCTTGAGGTAGTCTTCTCTTTTGCTGCATCTTTTGCTGGTTGAAGTTGATAGGTCTTCTCTTACATTGTGTTGCATTATGTCCTGGTTTATGACAAGAGAAACATGTTCTATTTTTCATAGGAGGGAAGAACCTCCTTTGACAACTTCCAAATTTATTCACTTCATCTTCAGGAGCACATGAGCCTTTAGTAGCTGATTGTTTCATCTTCTCATTCTCTGTCCTACCATGTTACTGATTGATTCTATTTGTTTCTTCACAAATCTTGTTCTCACTGGCTTCTATTTTTGTAGTAATCTGTTGAGCTGCTTCACTATCCTTTACGGCTTTTACAAAGATGATTTTCTTATTATCTCCTACCTTGGACTTACTGGTATGTCCTTCATATCCTATCCCAGTCTTTATGAGAGGTGACCTTTGTGCATTTAGAATTTGTTCCAACTATCCAAAGCCTTTCATTAGAGGTGTATTCATTAATAGTTCTCTTTGGGATTTTTCTAAGTTCTTTCTTAGGCTCACTACTTCTTCTTTCAATCTTTCACATTCCTGACTTTTCTCTCTCATTTCTTGCAGTAGAGTGTCTTCTACTTTCTTTGCCTCTTCAATCTGTGTCTTCAGGCAAATAATTTCTTTTCTGTCTTCATATTCTTTCTCATGACATATTTGTACCAATCTCTTAAGGTCTTTTTTTTCATTCTTCATTTTTTCTATTTCAGCCAAAAGGAAGGTCAAAAATGTTTGGCCCTTCTTCACCACAATTTCTTCATGGTTCTTACTACCATTCACACTAGCAGGTACTTCGTTTGATTGAGAATCTTCTTTTTGACATGAATTTCTCTTTTTCTTAATTCTCTTATCCTTCTTGTCAGTGCAGTCCTTAGTGTCTACTCCATGTATGAAGTGTAGTCTATCCCAGATTTCTTTTGCAGAGGTTAAATCCATTATCAACTCAAGGTCCTAGTTATGAAGATTGTCATATATCACACATTTTTCCTTAGCATTCCTCTGTTGTTCATTCACTGTGGGTGAGTCTGTGCAGTAACCATCACAAACAAGCTTCCATACCTCTGGATCATCAGCCATAAATCCTGTCTTAACCTTATCTCTCCATTCAGGAAAGTTAGTTGTATTTAGCACAGGTACATTTTGATAGTCCATGACTCAACCAGATCTCCTTCAAGTTATTAAGCTTACACCAAAGGAACTTGGCTCTGATACCAATTGTTGAACCCTTAGTTAAACTGAGAGGGGGGGGTGAATCAGTTTAACACATACATGGACTTTTAAAACTTTTCTTTTAAATCTTATTTACACCTTCATTTCATGGTCAACTTAATATGTGAGCAAAAAGTATTACTATCAAACAGATTTGTTAATGTAATAGCAGATTGAATATGAGAGCAGCAAGTATTAAGAAGATGAGATAAATCACATCAACACATAAACATCATGCACAGAGACACCAGATATAAGTGGAAACCCATAAAGGGAGAAAACCACATCTTATTATTGTTGTGATGCAAAGGCAAGCTCCAACTCCCTCTCACCACTGTTTTCTGCAGGCACCAACCTACGGGAGGCTCTATCCTCAATTCTGCAAGCTACAACTTGCAAGGAAGCTCCAACTCCCATCAATTTTCTGCAGGCACCTACCTACAGGAGGCTCCAACCTCAGTCAGCTACAACTGACATTTTATCAAGCTACAACTTGATGTGGAAGCACCAACTCCCATCTATTTTCTGTAGGCACCAACCTACAGGAGGCTCCTACCTCAGTCAGCTACAACTAACATCTATCAAGCTACAACTTGATAGGGAAGCTCCAACTTCCTTATTATTTCAAAAGAAAAACACTTGCTGATTTACCTTGGATATCAGTTCTGTTCTGTACTTTCTCTTCTGTTGTTCATCAACTCTTATATCAGACCTGCATCATATCTACTCAGCCCTTCCTTCTTCTCTTCTTTTCTCCTCAATTCTTCATACTCAGCATTCTCTATATTCACACTCTCTAACTTCTTGCAGCTTTCTTATTTTCTTCAACTATCTTCAATTCTGCTGCACACTCTCTCCTCTTCTCATTCTGTTTTCATCAATCTCTCCTCTTGGATATTACCCCCTTTTATACAAGATAGCTTCATGACTATTTGTATTCTACTGGGAATTCGAAATGGACATTCATGTCTCTTTGCCTTCTGCCTTCTCATCCCTTTTCAGCTTACTCAGAAAAATGTAACTGTAGGTGCTTATTTTAATATTACAGTGGGATATTTTCTCTCTTCCGGAGACTTGCCAATGCATCACAAACAATAAAAACAATTAAAACATTTACATTTGAATTACAATGAGAACTCCAGCTCACTCATTTTGTCTCTTGGCTTGCTGCGCATTTGTCTTTTCTCTAACTGTCTCTTTGTCCCTTTCTCTTCTCTGTATGCCTTTCTGTTTATGGCTGTTGCATAAATCCTGAATTTATGAAATCTTATTTACACCTTCATTTCATGGTCGACTTAATATGTGAGCAATCTTAATCTGTGAGCAACAAGTATTACTATCAAACAGATTTGTTAATGTAATAGCAGTTATGTATGAGAAGCGTGGCCAAGTATTAAGCGGATGAGATAAACCACATCAACACATAAACATCATGCAGAGACACCGAGATAGGTAGGAAACCCATAAAAGGAGGAGAAAACCACATCTTATTATTGTTGTGATGCAAAAAGGCAAGCTCAACTCCCTCTGCTGAGCTGCTGAGCACCAACCTACAGGGAGGCTCATCCTCAGTTACGAGCTACAACTTGCGAGCTCAACTCCCATCAGTTTCTACGAGCACCAACCTCGGGAGGCTCCAACCTCGGTCGGCTGGCGACATTTTGTGACTACAACTTGATGTGGAAGCACCAACTCCCATCGCTTCATGAGGCACAACTACGGGGAGGCTCCTACCTCGATCGGCTACAACTGACATCTATAAGCCACAACCCCGTAGGAAGCTCAGCTTCCTTACTCTTTCAAAAATAAAACACTTGCTGATTTACCTTGGATATCAGCTCTGTTCTGTACCTTCTTCTCTGTTGTTCATAAAATATTATATCAGACCTGCATCATCTCTACTCAACCCCTTCTTCTTCTTTACTCAGCTCCTCCTTATTCACATTCTTCTTGTAGCTTGCTTATTCTCTTCAACTCTCTTTAATTCTGCTGCATACTCTCTTCTTCTCTCACTCCTTTTTCATCAACTACACTCCCCTTGGATATTACCCTGTTTTATACAAAAATAGCTTCATGGTTGTTTGTATTCCACTAGGAATTCGAAATGGAAAGTCATGTCTCTTTGCCTTCTGCCTTCTCACTCCTTTTATCATCTTACTCAGAAATTATAACTGTAGGTGTCAATTTTAACATTATAGTAGGAGTTTGTTTTCTCTCGGAGACTTGCCAATGCATCACAAACAATAAAAATCTAAATAAAACATTTACATTCAAATTTAAATGAGAACTCTAGCTCAACTCATTTAGTCTTTTGAATTGGTACGCATTTGTATTTTCTTTGGCTGTCTTTGTCTTTTCTGTGAATGTGTTTTATTTTCTTTTGGATCTGTTTGCTCTTCTGTCCTCTGCTGTGGTGTAACTGCTGCATATATGTAAATGTGCCTTTTATATCCGCTGACTGTAAATCTGGAGGAATTCCAACCCTTTTCATGCCAAGAGTGTCTTGTTGATGTGGCGAGTTTCGCAGGCTGGAACATACATATATCACAACTGTATAGCGTTAATGATCTCCCTCCCGTAAAGCTGAGGTCCGTGGGTCTAGAGACCATGCGACTTATCGCAACCGTGTTATATATATAACTCAATAACCATTATATATCATATGTGTTATGCCCCCGGATCATATTCAAACGTTATTCAACATATATAATATATGCAATTTATTTTCAAATAACCCGACGTCCGTAAGGATTGACTGCCAATACAATTAAACCTTTATTAAACCAAATTCATTATATATGACTCCGCCCTGAGCCCACATATCACGCTTTTCGATGCATTGATTACTGTTCACTGTTCTTTGCCGATGCAATTGGGACTCGAATTTTTATTAATCAACATTTATAAGTCCATCGGGTCCGGGCTTCAATCGCAATAGCAAGTCATTTAATATATGTTGCGATTGGCCACTGTTCATTGTATTTTGCCGATGCGATTGGGAAAGGACTTCAATCACGTTTGAATTATAATCTATACCTCCATCGGGTCCGGACTTCCAATCGCAATCGCAACTCATATATTCTCCGATGCGATTGACCAGTGCCGATGCGATTAGACCTGGAACTCAAATATATATTAACCATGATTTATAGACCCATCGGGTCCGAACTTTAATCAAATGCAATCGGGGCGCATAATAGAAAAGTTCCGATTGGGATCAGAACACGGATGCGATTTGCACATATTAACTCCCGCATATAATAGGATCGGGTCCGCCACTTCAGTCGCAGCATTTTACAAAAGACTTGCGATCAATCGGAAAGTTCTGATTGCGATTAAGATCCCGGACGCGATTTGAACCGATTAACTCCATTGTATAACTCCATCGGGTCTGCCACTTGATCGGAGCATATTACAAAAGACTTGCGATTGAACCTTTTCTCCAATTGCGATTGGGTGAGAGGTCCCACCCTATAAGCCATTTAGTTTTGATAGAACCTTTGGTTATATAGATATAAAGAGCTCCGCTTGTATATAACTAATATATATGTTTATATATATATTTTGGCGCTGGAGTGAAGTGATTCTCGGAATAATGTTTGTATATGTTATATGTGCTCCGCCGGTTGGAGAGTGCGATTCCCAGAATTTTATAACTGCTCTCTGCCTCTGTCTCTGCCTCTGTCTCTGCTTCTGTCGCTCTGCCTCTGTCTCTATCTTCCAATAACGGTTCTTCATTGTGCTTCTATGACTGTTACATTTTGACATTCTTGCTGCCTCTATTGCTTTCACTGTGCTTCTTTTTCCTTCCTCTGCTTCAGCGCTACCTTCTTTGCCTGAGTGCTGCCTCCTTTGCTGCCTATGTTACTTCTTTGTCTCTTCTTTTCTGCTATATCTGTTGTCTTAGTTTCTTTGTGCTCCTTCCTTTGTTGCATCTATAGAATCCACTCCACCTGTTATACTTGTAGCAAATCCTATGAGGCTTTGATCTTCTATGCCTTCAATTCAATAGTTCTTTTCCTCAACTTCGAACTTTGCTACATTCTGCAGAATGAATTGATGTATTCTCCCCAACAGTGCTTCACAGACTTCCCACTTGAATAATTGTGAAAAAACACAAATTAGCTTCTACTAGATTGTCTACACAATCTTCCCACTTGAATAATTGTTCCTCATCACTCTGTCTCATTCCTCAGCTATTAAATGGCCCTCTTCTACTGTCCTCACTACTTTGTAGCACCTCATCTGACTCCTGCTGCCTTTGTTTCTTCTATGCTCTACTTGTCTTATGCTCTCTTTGTTTCATCTGCTCCTAGACTGATGCTACTCCTTAATTCTCCTTTTGCTGCCTCTACTTCTTTAAATGACCCTGTCTCTGCTGCTTGACCCTCTCTACATCTTGCTGCTATGCTGCTCTCTTTGTCTTGTTGCTGCCTCAGGTGTTCCTCCTTTGCCATCTCCTTTGCCTTGTTGCTGCCTCAGGTGTTCTTCCTTTGCCATCTCCTTTGCCATCAATGACAACATTTCCAACAGTCTCCCCCTTTGGCATTGATGGCAACACATCCACCAATAATCCAATGCTTCATCCAAGTCTTCCTCTGTCTAGCTTCTTTTAGAAGACCCTTTCTTCCATTACCTGCTTTTCCTCCCCCTTTGACATCAATGGCAAAGGGTTGCACATTTCTTAGTGTAGATTCTATCTTTTCATTTTCTCTCTGAGATGTGTTTAGGCATTCTTCTTCTGAATTTGTACCATGCTGCTCTATACTGGTGTACAATATTTGTTGAGAGAACACTTTTGAGAATATTTTAACTTGTATATAAACATTAAGTCGATATCATTCCAAAGTAATGACAGCTATAATCAGACTTGTATAATAAGAGATGCATCATTGGATCAAGACTTAAAGATTGTGAATGCTCCGAGTGACATATCAGGCTTGCTTCAACTATACTTTGGTCTATATCTGATGTAGTATACCAATATATTTCTGTTGAGGAAGATTGTAGATGGAATATGTCTTCTTCTGCAATAGACATCTGTAGACAAAATCTGTTTCGTTGTGATGATGCCAATATATCTTCTATTGCTGTGGTTCACCTGTACTGCCTATTGTTGTGGTAATCTGTGCTAAACTGCTGACAGGGATAATACACTTAAACACTGAAAGGTCCTTGTTGTTATTGTAAACAAATGAATCACACCAGAGCTTACAGCTTATTGTGAGGATAGGCAATATCTTTCAATGTAAGAGACTAATGACTTTCACTGCTTACACACTCTTCCAAAATAAACCCTGCAAATCCTTTGTGCTTGAGGTTCTTTTTCCATAGTTCTTTGATCTTGAGGACCTGTACCATATTGCTGCTCCATGATAACTCTAGATATTCTATTGATAGATATGCTACTTGTACCTAGTACCAATTGATATTACCTTGATAAACCATGCAGAGATTTCATTTTAGCTTGCACATGAACCCATAGTTTCCACTATTGATCTTTCCACTGTTCACACCAACAATCATCAATATACTGAATCTGATCTTGGCATCATTAACCTGCTACTTATTCTGTCATCCTGATTTGAAAGAATGTCACTACATTTTATTTTCTATGACAGTTCCAGAATCATTGCTGCTTTATACACTACTTTATATACCAATTCAACTGTTATCATGGTTTCTTGATGCCTTTTTAATAATCGCAACCAGACCTCATAACAAACCTTTGAATATTTGAACATACCGCTCGCTTTATAGTTCGCCGCCCGACCTTGTATTAATACTCAATGCTTTGAAAAACAAACTTTATAATAAGACTTTTGGACTGGCCCACCTATGCACCGTACCTCCTCTATCTTCCGCGCACTTTTATTAAACTTCGCGTATCTTCATTGAATAGTCACCGCCGGATGTCCCCTTTTCAAATCAACGGTCCTGAGAAATTCCGCTCGGTGTCCCGGTACTGACGTTAACTTGCGAAATCGCAGGTTAAACGGTGGCTTCCAATACCACCCATGCCACGTGTCAACAATCTTATGGAATGGCTAGCCCTCTAGATAATACCGCCTCCGTACCAAAAGTGGTGCGAAATAATCCAGAAACCATAAGTGGTTTTTCTACACTGTTTCACCAAGGTTCCGGTCTTCTTTATTAAATAGTCGTTTTTCAGTATATTATAATGATTCGAACCCACTCACGAAGGTTTCGCTCCACCATTCACATTGCGCATTTGATTATGGTTCCACTTCACCATTCACAACCCTTCCACCATACATAACCTTTGCAGTTTTCCATCATACATAACACGGTTTCGTTTATTCTTATGTTGAGGTTTCTTATGCATTTCTTATAAATATTCTGCTACAGGGTCTCATTCATACGGAATTCTCGTCACAGGATTTGTATATCCTCCCCACAAGTACATACAATTTGGGCATCATTTCAACACATTATCAAACATTCTTCTTTCTGAATATACAGGCAGATTCTTAGCTTGATTTACTGGGTCCGACTTCACAGGGTTTTAGTCTTCAATCAAAGCCTATGCCACTCAATTAATGAATAATTTCTCAATAATTCATCTACAAACTGAATTACACCCCTAATTCATGAATAAACCAATTCTGCTTCAATTCTTCTGTTTCTTCTGCAGAGCACATACACAGATACTCATTCATAGAGAGTATGGTTCATTAGTCTTCTGAGTGGAACAGGAAATTCGCACAAACCGATGCTACAAGGTTCTTCACCGTAGAATTGCCACACAATCACTCTAATTTCCATACCCTACTTATTGGACTCAGCTCAATTACATAGGATCATTTATCAAGAACTCATGTCTTCACACAGGATTTAACTAGTCAAATGCCTTTGTTTCCCCTGTTCTCCTTCTAACAATTTTGTTGGCTATTGTGAGTTTCAGATGGTCTTCTTCTTCCATAGATCTCTGTTAGAGAAACTTCCTTTCTCTTACTGATCTCATAGCTGTTATCATTCCAAGGAGCTCTTCTTAGACTACTTTCATGGGGTAAATATATGAACTGCTCTCCCCCTGGGATGCTGCTTCATATCTATAACTGGTTAGATATTTGCTTTGTTTAGTAGAGCAGCTCCCCCTGAGACTATGCTAGATTCATTATGTTATGGAGATAATAGGCTCCCCCTTTCTCTTTTCCTTCAAAACTTTATTGAGGTTCTTCATAATGTCTGCACTTCTTTTAAATTCATAGTTTTGTTTGATTTGATTTGATCCCATCATCTGTCTAGAGTTCTTTAATGTATATGGCAGATTACAGTCCTTTGCTTTGTGGCCAAGTTTGAGGCATACATAACATCTTATTTGACCAAGGTGCATTTGGGCTGATGTATAATATTTAGTTTCTCTTTTTGAATACATTTTACAATCAACAAGTTTATGTCCAAAATTATTGCATGCATAACAGTAGACATGGAAATGATTTGTGTACCTGGTGGAAGATTGTCCTTTCCATTTGCTTGCTGGAGGGGTTCTTCTCTTTTGCTACATCTTTTTTTGGTTGGAGTTTACAGGCCTTCTCTTTACATTGTGTTGCATTATGTCCTAGTTTATGACAAGAGAAACATGTGCCATTTTTTCATAGGAGGAAAGAACCTCCTTTGACAACTCTCCAAATTTATTCACTTTAATTTACATATGAGCCTTTAGTAGTCGATTGTTTCATCCCTCTTCATTCTTTGTCTTCTCATGTTGCTGTTGGATTATGTTTGTTTACAAATCTTGTTCTTGTTGGCTTCTTCCTCTCAGGAATCTTCTAAGTCGCTTCATCTTCCTTTAATGCCTTTACAAAATGGTTGATTCCTTTATCTTCAATCTTGGACTTGCTGGTTTCCCCTTCATATCCTATCCCAGCCTTTATGTGAGGTGGTATTTGAGCATTGAGAATTTGGTCCAACTGTCTAGAGCTTTTCATTAGAGGTGTATTCATTAGTAGTTCTCTTTGGACTTTTTCTAAGTTCTTTCTTAGGCTCATCACTTCTTCTTCCAATCTTTCACATTCCTGAATTTTCTTTCTCATTTGTTGCAGCAGACTGTCTTCTATCTTCCTTGCTTCTTCAAGGTGTGTCTTCAGGCCAACAATTTCTTTCTTATCTTCAAATTCTCTCTCATCACATATTTGCATCACTTTCTTAAGGTCTTTGTTTTCATTCTTCAATCTTTCTATTTCAGTCAAAGCAGTGTCAAGTTTGGCCCTTTCTTCAGCTGCAATTTCTTCATGGTTCTTACTACCATTCACACTAGCAGGTACTTCATTTGATTGATAATCTTCTTTTTTACATGAATTTCTCTTTTTCTTAATTCTCTTATCCTTCTTGTCAGTGTAGTCCTTAGTGTCTACTCCATGTATGAAGTGAAATCTATCCCAGATTTCTTTTGCAGAGGTTAAATCCATTATCAACTCAAGGTCCTTGTTATGAAGATTGTCATATATCACACATTTTGCCTTAGCATTCCTCTGTTGTTCTTTCACTGTGGGTGAGTATGTGCAGTAACCATCACAAACAAGCTTCCATACCTCTGGTTCATCAGCCATAAATCCTGTCTTAACCTTATCTCTCCATTCAGGAAAGTTTGTTGTATTTAGCACAGGTACAATTTTATAGTCCATGACTCAACCAAATCTCCTTCAAGCTATTAAGCTTACACCAAAGGAACTTGGCTCTGATACCAATTGTTGAACTCTTAGTTAAACTGAGAGGGGGGGGGTGAATCAGTTTAACACATTCATGGACTTTTAAAGCTTTTCCTTTAAAAGTTATTTTACTTTATTAACACCTTCATTTCATGATCAACATAATGTGTGAGCAATCTTTATTTATGAGAAGCAATTAATAAGCAGATTAGATAATGTACCAGCAGTCTTAATATGTTAGCAGCAAGTATTAGCAGAATAGATATATCATATCAACACATAGACATCATGCACATAGACACCAGATATACGTGGAAACCCATAAAGGGAGAAAACCACATCTTATTATTGTTGTGATGCAAAGGCAATCTCCAACTCCCTCTCACCACTGATTTTCTGCAGGCACCAACCTACAGGAGGCTCCAACCTCAATTCTGCAAGCTACAACTTGCAAGGAAGCTCCAACTCCCATCTATTTTCTACAGGCACCAACCTACAGGAGGCCCCTACCTCAGTTAGCTACAACTGAAATTTTATCAAGCTACAACTTGATGTGGAAGCACCAACTCCCATCTATTTTCTGCAGGCACCAACCTACAGGAGGCTCCTACCTCAGTCAGCTACAACTGACATCTATCAAGCTACTACTTGATAGGGAAGCTCCAACTTCCTTACTCTTTCAAAAGAAAAACACTTGCTGATTTACCTTGGATATCAGCTCTGTTCTGTACCTTCTTCTCTGCTGTTCATCAACTCTTATATCAGACCTACATCATCTCTGCTCAGCCCCTTCTTCTTCTTTGCTCAGCTCCTCCTTATTCACATTCTTCTTGCAGCTTGTTTATTCTCTTCAACTCTCTTTAATTTTGCTGCATACTCTCTTCTTCTCTCACTCCTTTTTCGTCAACTCTCTCCCCTTGGATATTACCCTGTTTTATACAAAAATAGCTTCATGGCTGTTTGTATTCCACTGGGAATTCGAAATGGACAGCCATGTCTCTTTGCCTTCTTCCTTCTCATCTCTTTTCAGCTCACTCAGAAAAATGTAACTGTAGGTGCTTATTTTAATATTACAGTGGGATATTTGCTCTCTTCCGGAGACTTGCCAATGCATCACAACAATACAAATTTAAATAAAACATTTACATTCAAATTTAAATGAGAACTCCAGCTCACTCGTTTTGTCTCTTGGCTTGCTGCGCATTTGTCTTTTCTCTAACTGTGTCTTTGTCTTTTCTGTGACTGTGTTTTATCTCTTTTCAGCTCTGTTTTCTCTTCTGTCCTCTGCTGTGGTGTAACTGCTGCATACATGTAACTGTGCTTTTTATATCAGTTCATTTTATATAAATATATGTAACTGCTGACTGTAATTCAACCCTTTACACGCAGCAAGTGTCTTGTTGATGTGGCAGGTTCCGCAGGCCGGAACATACATATATCACAACTGTATAGCGTTAATAATTGCCCTCCCGTAAAGCTGAGGTCCGTGGGTCTAGAGACCACGCGGCTTATCGCAACCGTGTTATATATATAACTCAATAACCATTATATATCATATGTGTTATCTCCCCGGATCATATTCAAACGTTATTCAACATATATAATATATGCAATTTATTTGCAAATAACCCGATGTCCATAAGGATTGACTGCCAATACAATTAAACCTTTATTAAACCAAATTCATTATATATAACTCCGCCCCGGGCCCACATATCACGCTTTCCGATGCATTGATTACTGTTCACTGTTCTTTGCCGATGCGATTGGGAAAGGACTTCAACCATGTTTGAATTATAATTTATACCTCCATCGGGTCCGGACTTCCAATCGCAATCGCAACTCATATATTCTCCGATGCGATTGACCAGTGCCGATGCGATTAGACCTGGAACTCAAATATATATTAACCATGATTTATAGACCCATCGGGTCCGAAATTTAATCAAATGCAATCGGGGCACATAATAGAAAAGTTTCGATTGCGATCAGAACACGGATGCAATTTGCATATATTAACTCCCGCATATAACAGGATCGGGTCCGCCACTTCAATCGCAACATTTTACAAAAGGCTTGCGATCAATCGGAAAGTTCTGATTGCGATTAAGATCCCGGACGTGATTGAACCAATTAACTCCATTGTATAATGCCATCGGGTCCGCCACTTGATCGGAGCATATTACAAAAGACTTGCGATCAATCGAAAAGTTCCGATTGCGATTAAGATCCCGGACGCGATTGAACCGATTAACTCCATCGTATAACGCCATCGGGTCCGCCACTTGATCGGAGCATATTACAAAAGACTTGCGATTGAACCTTTTCTCCAATTGCGATTGGGTGAGAGGTCCCACCTTATAAGCCATTTCGTTTTGATAGAACCTTTGGTTATATAGATATAAAGCGCTCCGCTTGTATATAACTGATATATAAGTTTATACATATATTTTGCCGCTGGAGTGAAGCGATTCCCGGAATAATGTTTGTATATGTTATATGTGCTCCGCCGGTTGGAGAGTGCAATTCCCGGAATTTTATAACTGCTCTCTCCCTCTGTCTCTACCTCTGTCTCTACTTCTTTTGCTCTGCCTCTGTCTCTATCTTCCGATAACGGTTCTTCACTGTGCTTCTATGACTGTTACATTTTGACATTCTTCTTGCTACCTCTATTTCTTTCACTGTGCTTCTTTTGCCTTCCTCTGCTTCAGCACTGCCTTCTTTGCCTGAGTGCTGCCTCCTTTGCTGCCTCTGTTACTTCTTTGTCTCTTCCTTTCTGCTATATCTGCTGTCTTAGTTTCTTTGTGCTCCTTCCTTTGTTGCATCTATAGAATCCACTCCACCTGTTATACTTGTAGCAAATCCTATGAGGCTCCGATCTTCTATGCCTTCAATTCAATAGTTCTTTTCCTCAACTTCGAACTTTGCTACATTCTGCAGAATGAATTGATGTATTCTCCCCAACAGTGCTTCACAGACTTCCCACTTGAATAATTGTGAAAAAACACAAATTAACTTCTACTAGACTGTCTACACAATCTTCCCACTTGAATAATTGTTCCTCATCACTCTGTCTCATTCCTCAGCTATTAAATGGCCCTCTTCTACTGTCCTCACTACTTTGTAGCACCTCATCTGACTCCTGATGCCTTTGTTTCTTCTATGCTCTACTTGTCTTATGCTCTCTTTGTTTCATCTGCTCCTAGACTGATGCTACTCCTTAATTCTCCTTTTGCTACCTCTGCTTCTTTAACTAACCCTGTCTCTGCTGCTTGACCCTCTCTACATCTTGCTGCTATGCTGCTCTCTTTGTCTTGTTTCTACCTCAGGTGTTCCTCCTTTGCCATCTCCTTTGCCTTGTTGCTGCCTCCGGTGTTCTTCCTTTGCCATCTCCTTTGCCATCAATGACAACATTTCCAACAGTCTCCCCCTTTGGCATTGATGGCAACACATCCACCAATAATCCAATGCTTCATCCAAGTCTTCCTCTGTCTAGCTTCTTTTAGAAGACCCTTTCTTCCATTACCTGCTTTTCCTCCCCCTTTGACATCAATGGCAAAGGGTTGCACATTTCTTAGTGTAGATTCTATCTTTTCATTTTCTCTCTCGGAGATGTGTTTAGGCATTCTTCTTCTGACTTTGTACCATGCTGCTCTATACTGGTGTACAATATTTGTTGAGAGAACACTTTTGAGAATATTTTAACTTGTATATAAACATTAAGTCGATATCATTCCAAAGTAATGACAGCTATAATCAGACTTGTATAATAAGAGATGCATCATTGGATCAAGACTTAAAGATTGTGAATGCTCCGAGTGACATATCAGGCTTGCTTCAACTATACTTTGGTCTATATCTGATGTAGTGTGCCAATATATTTATGTTGAGGAAGATTGTAGATGGAATATTTCTTCTTCTGCAATAGACATATGTAGACAAAATCTATTCCGTTGTGATGATGCCAATATATATTCTATTGTTGTGGTTCACCTGTACTGCCTATTGTTTGTAATCTGTGCTAAACTGCTGACAGGGATAATACACTTAAAGACTGAAAGGTCCTTGTTGTTATTGTAAACAAATGAATCACACCAGAGCTTACAGCTTATTGTGAGGATAGGCAATATATTTCAGTATAAGAGACTAATGACTTTCACTGCTTACACACTCTTCCAAAACAAACCCTGCAAATCCTTTGTGCTTGAGGTTCATTTTCCATAGTTCTTTGATCTTGAGGACCTGTACCATATTGCTGCTCCATGATAACTCTTGATATTCTATTGATAGATATGCTACCTGTACCTAGTACCAATTGATATTACCTTGATAAACCATGCAGAGATTTCATTTTAGCTTGCACATGAACCCATAGTTTCCACTATTGATCTTTCCACTGTTCACACCAACAATCATCAATATACTGAATCTGATCTTGGCATCATTAACCTGCTACTTATTTTGTCATCCTGATTTGAAAGAATGTCACTGCATTTTATTTTCTACGACAATTCCAGAATCACTGCTGCTTTATACACTACTTTATATACCAATTCAACTGTTATCATGGTTTCTAGATGCCTTTTTAATAATCGCAACCAGACCTCATAACAAACCTTTGAAGATTTGAATATACCGCTCGCTTTATAGTTCGTCGCCCGACCTTGTATTAATACTCCAAGCTTTGAAAAACAAACTTTATAATAAGACTTTCGGACTGGCCCACCTATGCACCGTACCTCCTCTATCTTCCGCGCAATTTTATTAAACTTCGTGTATCTTCATCGAATAGTCACTGCCGGATGTCCCCTTTTCAAATCAACAGTCCTAAGAAATTCCGCTCGGTGTCCCGGTACTGACGTTAACTTGCGAAATCGCAGGTTAAACGGTGGCTTCCAATACCACCTATGCCACGTGTCAACAATCTTATGGAATCGCTAGCCCTCTAGATAATACTGCCTTCGTACCAAAAGTGGTGCGAAATAATCCGGAAACCATAAGTGGTTTTGCTACAGTGTTTCACCAAGGTTCCGGTCTTCTTTATTAAATAGTCGTTTTTCAGTATATTATAATGATTCGAACCCACTCACGAAGGTTTCGCTCCACCATTCACATTGCGCATTTGACTATGGTTCCGCTTCACCATTCACAACCCTTGCACCATACATAACCTTTGCAGATTTCCACCATACATAACACGGTTTCGTTTATTCTTATGCATTTCTTATAAATATTCTGCTACAGGGTCTCATTCATACGGAATTCTCGTCATAGGATTTGTATATCCTCCCCACAAGTACATACAATTTGGGCATCATTTCAACACATTATCAAACATTCTTCTTTCTGAATATACAGGCAGATTCTTAGCTTGATTTACTGGGTCCGACTTCACAGGGTTTTAGTCTTCAATCAAAGCCTATGCCACTCAATTAATGAATAATTGCTCAATAATTCATCTACAAACTGCATTACACCCCTAATTCATGAATAAACCAATTCTGCTTCAATTCTTCTATTTCTTCTGCAGAGTGCATACACAGACACTCATTCATAGAGAGTATGGTTCATTAGTCTTCTGAGTGGAACAGGAAATTCGCACAAACCGATGCTACAAGGTTCTTCACCACAGAATTGCCACACAATCACTCTAGTTTCCATACCCTGCTTATTGGACTTGGCTCAATTACATAGGATCATTCATCAAGAACTCATGTGTTCACATAGGATTTAACTAGTCAAATGCCTTTGCTTCCTCTATTCTCCTTCTAACAATTTTGCTGGCTATTGTGAGTTTCAGATGGTTTTCTTCTTCCATAGATCTCTATTAGAGAAACCTCCTTTCTCTTACTAATCTCATAGCTGTTATCATTCCAAGGAGCTCTTCTTAGACTACTTTCATGGGGTAAATATATGAACTGCTCTCCCCCTGGGATGCTGCTTCATATCTATAACTGGTTAGATATTTGCTTTGTTTCGTAGAGCAGCTCCCCCTGAGAATATGATAGATTCATTATGTTATGGAGATAATAGGCTCCCCCTTTCTCTTTTCCTTCCAAAATTTATTGAGGTTCTTCATAATGTCTGCACTTCTTTTAAATTCATAGTTTTGTTTGATTTTCTTAGATCCCATCATCTGTCTAGAGTTCTTTAATGTATATAGCAGATTACAGTCCTTTGCTTTGTGGCCAAGTTTGAGGCATACATAACATCTTATTTGACCAAGGTGCATTTGGGCTAATGTATAATATTTTGTTTCTCTTTTTGAATACATTTTACAATCAACAAGTTTATGTCCAAAATTATTGCATGCATAACAGTAGCCATGGAAATGATTTGTGTACCTGGTGGAAGATTGTCCTTTCCATTTGCTTGCTTGAGGGGTTCTTCTCTTTTGCTGCATCTTTTGTTGGTTGGAGTTGATAGGCCTTCTCTTACATTGTGCTGCATTATGTCCTGGTTTATGACAAGAGAAACATGTGCTATTTTTCATAGGAGGAAAGAACCTCCTTTGACAACTTCCAAATTTATTCACTTCATCCTTAGGAGCATATGAGCCTTTAGTAGCTGATTGTTTCATCCCTTCACTATTTGTCTTCTCATGTTGTTGCTTGGTTATGTTTGTTTCTCTACAAATCTTGTTCTTGCTGGCTTCTTCTTCTGTGGGAATCTTCTGAGCTGCTTCATCTTCCTTTACTGCCTTTACAAAAATGACATTCCTTTTATCTTCAATCTTGGACTTGCTGGTTTCCCCTTCATATCCTATCCCAGCCTTTATGTGAGGTGCTCTTTGAGCATTGAGAATTTGGTCCAACTGTCTAGAGCTTTTCATTAGAGGTGTATTCATTAGTAGTTCTCTTTGGGCTTTTTCTAAGTTCTTTCTTAGGCTCATCACTTCTTCTTCCAATCTTTCACATTCCTGAATTTTCTTTCTCATTTGTTGTAGCAGAGTGTCTTCTATCTTCCTTGCTTCTTCAAGGTGTGTCTTCAGGCCAACATTTTCTTTCTTATCTTCAAATTCTCTCTCATCACATATTTGCATCACTGTCTTAAGGTCTTTGTTTTCATTCTTCAATCTTTCTATTTCAGTCAAAGCAGTGTCAAGTTTGGCCCTTTCTTCAGCTGTAATTTCTTCATGGTTCTTACTACCATTCACACTAGCAGGTACTTCATTTGATTGAGAATCTTCTTTTTGACATGAATTTCTCTTTTTATTAATTCTCTTATCCTTCTTGTCAGTGCAGTCCTTAGTGTCTACTCCATGTATGAAGTGCAATCTATCCCAGATTTCTTTTGCAGAGGTTAAATCCATTATCAACTCAAGGTCCTTGTTATGAAGATTGTCATATATCACACATTTTTCCTTGGCATTCCTCTGTTGTTCTTTCACTGTGGGGGATTCTGTGCAGTAACCATCACAAACAAGCTTCCATACCTCAGGTTCATTAGCCATTAAACCTGTTTTAACCTTATCTCTCCATTCAGGAAGGTTTGTTGTATTTAGCACAGGTACATTTTGATAGTCCATGACTCAACCAGATCTCCTTCAAGCTATTAAGCTTACACCAAAGGAACTTGGCTCTGATACCAATTGTTGAAATCTTAGTTAAACTGAGAGGGGGGGGGTGAATCAGTTTAATACATTCATGGAATTTTTAAAAACTTTTCCTTTAAAAATTATTTTACTTTATTAACACCTTCATTTCATGATCAACATAATGTGTGAGCAATCTTTATTTATGAGCATCAATTAATAAGTAGATTAGATAATGTACCAGCAGTCTTAATATGTTAGCAGCAAGTATTAGCAGAATAGATATATTATATCAACACATAGACATCATGCACATAGACACCAGATATACGTGGAAACCCATAAAGGGAGAAAACCACATCTTATTATTGTTGTGATGCAAAGGCAAGCTCCAACTCCCTCTCACCACTGATTTTCTGTAGGCACCAACCTACAGGAGGCTCCAACCTCAATTCTTCAAGCTACAACTTGCAAGGAAGCTCCAACTCCCATCTATTTTCTACAGGCACCAACCTACAGGAGGCTCCTACCTCAGTCAGCTACAACTGACATTTTATCAAGCTACAACTTGATGTGAAAGCACCAAATCCCATCTATTTTCTACAGGCACCAACCTACAGGAGGCTCCTACCTCAGTCAGCTACAACTGACATCTATCAAGCTACAACTTGATAGGGAAGCTCCAACTTCCTTACTCTTTCAAAAGAAAAACACTTGCTGATTTACCTTGGATATCGGCTCTGTTCTGTACCTTCTTCTCTGCTGTTCATCAACTCTTATATCAGACCTGCATCATCTCTGCTCAACCCCTTCTTCTTCTTTGCTCAGCTCCTCCTTATTCACATTCTTCTTGCAGCTTGCTTATTTTCTTCAACTCTCTTTAATTCTGCTGCATACTCTCTTCTTCTCTCACTCCTTTTTCGTCAACTCTCTCCCCTTGGATATTACCCTGTTTTATACAAAAATAGCTTCATGGTTGTTTGTATTCCACTGGGAATTCGAAATGGACAGCCATGTCTCTTTGCCTTCTGACTTCTCATCTCTTTTCAGCTCACTCAGAAAAATGTAACTGTAGGTGCTTATTTTAATATTACAGTGGGATATTTGCTCTCTTCCGGAGACTTGCCAGTGCATCACAACAATATAAATTTAAATAAAACATTTAAATTCAAATTTAAATGAGAACTCCAGCTCACTCGTTTTGTCTCTTGGCTTGCTTCACATTTGTCTTTTCTTTGGCTATCTTTGTCCTTTTTTTGACTGTGTTTTATCTCCTCTCGGCTCTATTTGCTTTTCTGTCCTCTGTGGGGGTGTAACAGCTGCATACGTGTAACTCTGCCTTTTAAATAAATGAAATGCAATTGCTGACCTTTTAAATCAGGCCAATTCCAACCCTTTTCATGCCACGAGTGTCTTGTTGATGTGGAAGTTCCGCAGGCCGGAACATACATATATCACAACTGTATAGCGTTAATGATCTCCCTCCCGTAAAGCTGAGGTCTATGGGTCTAGAGACCATGCGGCTTATTGCAACTATGTTATATATATAAATCAATAACCATTATATATCATATGTGTTATGCCCCTGGATCATATTCAAACGTTATTCAACATATATAATATATGCAATTTATTTGCAAATAACCCGACGTCCATAAGGATTGACTGCCAATATAATTAAACCTTTATTAAACCAAATTCATTATATATGACTCCGCCCCGGGCCCACATATCATGCTTTCCGATGCATTGATTACTGTTCACTGTTCTTTGCCGATGCGATTGGGACTCGAATTTTTATTAATCAACGTTTATAAGTCCATTGGGTCCAGGCTTCAATCGCAATAGCAAGTCATTTAATATATGTTATGATTGGCCACTGTTCATTGTATTTTGCCGATGCGATTGGGAAAGGACTTCAATCACGTTTGAATTATAATTTATACCTCCATCGGGTCCAGACTTCCAATCGCAATCGCAACTCATATATTCTCCGATGCGATTGACCAGTGCTGATGCGATTAGACCTGGAACTCAAATATATATTAACCATGATTTATAGACCCATCGGGTCCGAACTTTAATCAAATGCAATCGGGGCGCATAATAGAAAAGTTCCTATTGCGATCAGAACACAGATGCGATTTGCACATATTAACTCCCGCATATAACAAGATCGGGTCCGCCACTTCAGTCGCAGCATTTTACAAAAGACTTGCGATCAATCGCAAAGTTCCGATTGCGATTAAGATCCCGGACGCGATTTGAACCGATTAACTCCATTGTATAACTCCATCGGGTCCGCCACTTGATCGGAGCATATTACAAAAGACTTGCGATTGAACTCTCTCCATTAGTTATTAGGTGAGAGGTCCCACCTTATGCTGCTATTTAGTTTTGATAGAACTTTTGGTTATATAGATATAAAGCGTTCCTCTTGTATATAACGCTTGCATATAACTGATATATATGTTTATATATATATTTTGCCACTGGAGGGAAGCGATTCCCGGAATAATGTTTGTATAAGTTATATGTATAATGCCGGTTGGAGAGTGCGATTCCCGGAATTTTATAACAGCTCTCTACCTCTGTCTCTGACTCTGTCTCTGCCTTTGCTGCGCCGGTCTGCTTCTGTCGCTCTACCTCTATCTCTATCTTCCGACTGCTTCTATGACTGTTACATTTTGACATTCTTCTTGCTGCCTCTATTTCTTTCACTGTGCTTCTTTTTCCTTCCTCTGCTTTAGCGCTGCCTTCTTTGCCTAAGTGCTGCCTCTGTTACTTCTTTGTCTCTTCCTTTCTGCTATATCTGCTGTCTTAGTTTCTTTGTCCTCCTTCCTCTGTTGCATCTATAGAATCCACTCCACCTGTTATACTTGTAGCAAATCCTACGAGGCTCCGATCTTCTATGCCTTCAATTCAATAGTTCTTTTCCTCAACTTCAAACTTTGCTACATTCTGCAGAATGAATTGATGTATTCTCCCCAACAGTGCTTCACAGACTTCCCACTTGAATAATTGTGAAAAAACACAAATTAGCTTCTACTAGATTGTCTACACAATCTTCCCACTTGAAAAATTGTTCCTCATCACTCTGTCTCATTCCTCAGCTATTAAATGGCCCTCTTCTACTGTCCTCACTACTTTGCAGCACCTCATCTGACTCCTGCTGCCTTTGTTTCTTCTATGCTCTACTTGTCTTATGCTCTCTTTGTTTCATCTGCTCCTAGACTGATGCTACTCCTTAATTCTCCTTTTGCTGCCTCTCCTTCTTTAAATGACCCTGTCTCTACTGCTTGACCCTCTCTACATCTTACTGCTATGCTGCTCTCTTTGTCTTGTTGCTGCCTCAGCTGTTCTTCCTTTGCCATCTCCTTTGCCTTGTTGCTGCCTCAGGTGTTCTTCCTTTGCCATCTCCTTTGCCATCAATGACAACATTTCCAACAGTCTCCCCCTTTGGCATTGATGGCAACACATCCACCAATAATCCAATGCTTCATCCAAGTCTTCTTCTGTCTAGCTTCTTTTAGAAGACCCTTTCTTCCATTACCTGATTTTCCTCCCCCTTTGACATCAATGGCAAAGGGTTGCACATTTCTTAGTGTAGATTCTATCTTTTCATTTTCTCTCTCTGAGATGTGTTTAGGCATTCTTCTTCTGACTTTGTACCATGCTGCTCTATACTGGTGTACAATATTTTTTGAGAGAACACTTTTGAGAATATATTAACTTGTATATAAACATTAAGTCGATATCATTCCAAAGTAATGACAGCTATAATCATACTTGTATAATAAGAGATGCATCATTGGATCAAGACTTAAAGATTGTGAATGCTCCAAGTGACATATCAGGCTTGCTTCAACTATACTTTGGTCTATATCTGATGTAGTGTGCCAATATATTTCTGTTGAGGAAGATTGTAGATGGAATATGTCTTCTTCTGCAATAGACATCTGTAGACAAAATCTATTCCGTTGTGATGATGCCAATATATCTTCTATTGCTGTGGTTCACTTGTACTGCCTATTGTTGGTAATCTATGCTAAACTGCTGACAGGGATAATACACTTAAAGACTGAAAGGTCCTTGTTGTTATTGTAAACAAATGAATCACACCAGAGCTTACAGCTTATTGTGAGGATAAGCAATATCTTTCAGTATAAGAGACTAATGACTTTCACTGCTTACACACTCTTCCAAAACAAACCCTGCAAATCCTTTGTGCTTGAGGTTCTTTTTCCATAGTTCTTTGATCTTGAGGACCTGTACCATATTGCTACTCCATGATAACTCTTGATATTCTATTGATAGATATGCTACCTGTACCTAGTACCAATTGATATTACCTTGATAAACCATGCAGAGATTTCATTTTAGCTTGCAAATGAACCCATAGTTTCCACTATTGATCTTTCCACTGTTCACACCAACAATCATCAATATACTGAATCTGATCTTGGCATCATTAACCTGCTACTTATTTTGTCATCCTGATTTGAAAGAATGTCACTGCATTTTATTTTCTATGACAGTTCCAGAATCACTGCTGCTTTATACACTACTTTATATACCAATTCAACTGTTACCATGGCTTCTTGATGCCTTTTTAATAATCGCAACCAGACTTCATAACAAACCTTTGAAGATTTGAATATACCACTCGCTTTATAGTTCGCCGCCCGACCTTGTATTAATACTCCATGCTTTGAAAAAACAAACTTTATAATAAGACTTTCGGACTGGCCCACCTATGCACCGTACCTCCTCTATCTTCCGCGCACTTTTATTAAACTTCGCGTATCTTCATCGAATAGTCACCGCTGGATGTCCCCTTTTCAAATCAATGGTCCTGAGAAATTCCGCTCGGTGTCTCGGTACTGACGTTAACTTGCGAAATCGCAGGTTAAACGGTGGCTTCCAATACCACCTATGCCACATGTCAACAATCTTATGGAATCTCTAGCCCTCTAGATAATACCGCCTCCGTACCAAAAGTGGTGCGAAATAATCTGGAAACCATAAGTGGTTTTGCTACAGTGTTTCACCAAGGTTCCAGTCTTCTTTATTAAATAGTCGTTTTTCAGTATATTATAATGATTCGAACCTGCTCACGAAGGTTTCGCTCCACCATTCACATTGCACATTTGATTATGGTTCCGCTTCACCATTCACAACCCTTGCACCATACATAACCTTTGCAGTTTTCCATCATACATAACACGGTTTCGTTTATTCTTATGCTGAGGTTTCTTATGCATTTCTTATAAATATTCTGCTACAGGGTCTCATTCATATGGAATTCGCGTCACAGGATTTGTATATCCTCCCCACAAGTACATACAGTTTGGGCATCATTTCAACACATTATCAAACATTCTTCTTTCTAAATATACAGGCAGATTCTTAGCTTGATTTACTGGGTCCGACTTCACAGGGTTTTAGTCTTCAATCAAAGCCTATGCCACTCAATTAATGAATAATTGCTCAATAATTCATCTACAAACTGCATTACACCCCTAATTCATGAATAAACCAATTCTGCTTCAATTCTTCTGTTTCTTCTGCAGAGCACATACACAGATACTCATTCACAGAGAGTATGGTTCATTAGTCTTCTGAGTGGAACAGTAAATTCGCACAAACCGATGCTACAAGGTTCTTCACCACAGAATTTCCACACAATCACTCTAATTTCCATACCCTGCTTATTGGACTCGGCTCAATTACATACGATCATTCATCAAGAACTCATGTGTTCACACAGGATTTAACTAGTCAAATGCCTTTGCTTCCCCTGTTCTGCTTCTAACAATTTTGCTGGCTATTGTGAGTTTCAGATGGTCTTCTTCTTCCATAGATCTCTGTTAGAGAAAATTCCTTTCTCTTACTGATCTCATAGCTGTTATCATTCCAAGGAGCTCTTCTTAGACTACTTTCATGGGGTAAATATATGAACTGCTCTCCCCCTGGGATGCTGCTTCATATCTATAACTGGTTAGATATTTGCTTTGTTTCGTAGAGCAGCTCCCCCTGAGACTATGCTAGATTCATTATGTTATGGAGATAATAGGCTCCCCCTTTCTCTTTTCCTTCCAAACTTTATTGAGGTTCTTCATAATGTCTGCACTTCTTTTAAATTCATAGTTTTGTTTGATTTGCTTTGATCCCATCATATGTCTAGAGTTCTTTAATGTATATGGCAGATTACAGTCCTTTGCTTTGTGGCCAAGTTTGAGGCATACATAACATCTTATTTGACCAAGGTGCATTTGGGCTGATGTATAATATTTAGTTTCTATTTTTGAATACATTTTACAATCAACAAGTTTATGTCCAAAATTATTGCATGCATAATAGTAGACATGGAAATGATTTGTGTACCTGGTGGAAGATTGTCCTTTCCATTTGCTTGCTTGAGGGGTTCTTCTCTTTTGCTGCATCTTTTTCTGGTTGGAGTTGATAGGCCTTCTCTTACATTGTGTTGCATTATGTCCTAGTTTATGACAAGAGAAACATGTGTTATTTTTCATAGGAGGAAAGAACCTCCTTTGAAAACTTCCAAATTTATTCACTTTACCCTTATGAGCATATGAGCCTTTAGTAGCTGATTGTTTCATCCCTTCATTCTTTGTCTTCTCATGTTGTTGCTTGATTATGTTTGTTTCTTTACAAATCTTGTTCTTGTTGGCTTCTTCTTCTGTGGGAATCTTCTGAGCTTCTTCATCTTCCTTTAATGCCTTTACAAAAATGACATTCCTTTTATCTTCAATCTTGGACTTGCTAGTTTCCCCTTCATATCCTATCCCAGCCTTTATGTGAGGTGATCTTTGAGCATTGAGAATTTGTTCCAACTGTCTAGAGCTTTTCATTAGAGGTGTATTCATTAGTAGTTCTCTTTGGGCTTTTTCTAAGTTCTTTCTTAGGCTCATCACTTCTTCTTCCAATCTTTCACATTCCTGAATTTTCTTTCTCATTTGTTGCAGCAGAGTGTCTTTTATCTTCCCTTCTTCTTCAAGGTGTGTCTTCAGGCCAACAATTTCTTTCTTATCTTCAAATTCTCTCTCATCACATATTTGCATCACTATCTTAAGGTCTTTGTTTTCATTCTTCAATCTTTCTATTTCAGTCAAAGTAGTGTCAATTTTGGCCTTTTCTTCAGCTGCAATTTCTTCATGGTTCTTACTACCATTCACACTAGCAGGTACTTCATTTGATTGAGAATCTTCTTTTTGACATGAATTTCTCTTTTTCTTCATTCTCTTATCCTTCTTGTAAGTGTAGTTCTTAGTGTCTACTCCATGTATGAAGTGCAATCTATCCCAGATTTCTTTTGCAGAGGTTAAATCCATTATCAACTCAAGGTCCTTGTTATGAAGATTTTCATATATCACACATTTTGCCTTAGCATTCCTCTGTTGTTCTTTCACTGTGGGTGAGTATGTGCAGTAACCATCACAAACAAGCTTCCATACCTATAGTTCATCAGCCATGTTAGCCATCAGTATTTTTTACATGTTAGTGATGACTATATCTATAGCTGAGTTTTCTAGAAGCTGATTTCCTTATGTCAATTTGTCATCTAGAAAACCCTCCTAAAACTTTTTTCGCCCT